>JAJOOO010012285.1:0-19966 GCA_029582685.1 Solanum piurae | reverse complement strand
CATCTACGGATCAACAGTACGGTCCGTAGATCCATCTACGGACCGTCAATGGGCACCGTGGTTCCACACTTGGTCAGATTTCCCTGATTTTCCTCCATGCCTTGGCTGCTGATCTACGGCCACCATCTACGGAGCGTCAATAGACCTTCGGTCCGTAGATCACTCCATAAATGCCCTTTTCTGCATCCCTTTCAGCTGTCTCTTTACTTCCGCGCCTGAACATCTTTCCTGCAAAATATGATAAAAACACTTAAAAACCAATACTAAAAGGCCCTAGACACACACAACTTGTAAGTGAAATGTATTAGAAATATCGTAAACTCACGGTATATCAGAAGACCATTTTTGGCAACATGGAGAGCCTTGGTAGATGTTGAGAGAGGTGAGCTGAAGTTTAGACTTAACAAGGATGAGGTAAAATTTAATATTTGCAGGTCAATGAAGCAACCCAATGATATGAATGTGATATCTGCAATAGAGGTGATTGTTGATGAGGACATGAGGGTACCCATAGAAGAGAGGATGGCGGTTGAAACATTAACAGTAGTGCTGATGAACTTTGATGCTGAATTCTGGTCTGACTATGTAGAGACTGTGAATGCTTTGCAGGGGATGGGAGCACACTCATATGCTCCAAAGAAATTGGATTTGGACTTGAAAAACAGGCCAAGCCCTCCAGTAAAACCATCCATTGAGGGGCCACCGGTGCTAGAGTTGAAATAGTTACCTAGTCACCTCATGTATGTATTTTTGGGGACTAATAACACTTTACCTATGATTTTGGCTGCAGATTTAAATGAAGAGCGGGTGAAGGAGGTGAAGGAGGTGATCACGGTGTTGAGAAGGTACAAAAGGGCCATTGGGTGGACCATTACGGATATAATTGGAATACCTCCGGGTATATGCACCCACAAGATTCAGCTTGAGGAGGATTGCAACCCAAGCATTGAACACCAGCGGAGACTAAACCCACCTATGTAAGAGGTGGTTAAGAAAGAGATTATCAAGTGGTTAGATGCTGGGGTGGTTTATCCCATTTCTGACAGTCACTGGGTCAGTCCAGTGCAATGTGTGCCTAAAAAGGACGGTATAACTGTAGTGGCAAATGAAAAAATGAAGTAGTCCCACAAAGACCAGTCACTGGATGGTGAGTATGTATGGACTACAGGAAGCTCAACAAGTGGACTTTGAGGGATCATTTCCCCATGTCTTTCATAGACCAAATGCTTGATAGGTTGGCAGGTAAAGGGTGGTATTGTTTCTTAGATGGATACTCTGGCTACAACCTCTATCAATTGCTCCTTAAGATTAGGAAAAGACCACCTTCACATGTTCTTATGGCACCTTTGCTTTTAAACGTATGCCATTTGGACTGTGTAATGCACCAGCAACATTCCAAAGGTGTATGATGTCCATTTTCTCTTACATGGTGGAAGACACTTTAGAGGTATTTATGGATGATTTCTCTATAGTAGGTGATACTTTCGATGATTGTTTGTTGAATCTTAGCATGGCTTTACAGAGATGTGAGGAGGCCAACCTGGTGTTGAATTGGGAGAAGTGCCATTTCATGGTGAAGGAGGGCATAGTTCTTGGACATAGGGTATCACAGAAAGGGATCGAGGTCGACAAGGCCAAGATTGAAGTGATTGAAAAGTTACTTCCGCCGATCTGTGTGAAGGGTGTTCGAAGCTTCCTAGGACATGCCAGATTTTATAGACGTTTCATCAAGGACTTCTCCAAAATTGCACACCCTATGTGCAAGCTTTTGGAGAAGGAGGTGAAATTTGTCTTTGATGAGGCATGTCTCTAATCTTTTGAGTGCCTAAAAGAAAAGCTGATTTCAGCACCAGTGATTATTGGCCCAGACTGGGCAGAACCATTTGAGGTGATGTGTGATGCTAGCGGGACTGCGTTAGGAGTTATTTTGGGACAGAAGCGCAACAAGATGTTCCATCCAATTTACTATACTAGTAAGTCGCTAAATGGGGCACAGCGAAACTACACAGTCACTGAGCAGGAACTATTGGCTGTAGTGTATGCATTTGAAAAGTTCAGAGCTTACCTGCTTGGCACTAAGGTGAAAGTTCTTATAGATCATGCTGCTTTGAGATATCTCATGGAAAAGAAAGATGCCAAACCCAGGTTGATCCGATGGGTGCTGCTTCTCCAAGAGTTTGACTTTGAAGTGAAGGACATGAGAGGTTGTGAGAACCAGGTAGCTTATCACCTGTCTAGGTTGGAGGATACAAAGAAGGAATAAATTGAGCTTGAGATAGATGATACATTCCCGGATGAACAGGTATTAGCTGCTACTCTTGACCTTATTCATTGGTTTGCTGACTATGCTAATTTTTTGGTTAGCGATGTGCTTCCCGAGGGGCTGACATATCAGCAAAATAAAAGGTTCATGCATGATGTGGGCAATTACTTTTGGGATGAACCATATCTGTACAGGGCTTGTGCTGACAACATAATTAGGCGATGTGTTTCGGAAGATGAAATGTTGCACATTCTGAAGGCATATCACTCATCTCTAGTTGGTGGTCATCATGGAGGTGCTCAAACATCCCACAAGATACTTCAGTGTGGGTACTACTGGCCCACAATTCATCAAGATGCAGTGGACATAGTAAGGAGTTGTGATGTGTGCTAGCGGCAAGGAACTATCTCTCGATGCCATGAGTTTCCCATGACACCTATTCTAGAGGTGGAATTGTTTGATGTGTGGGGTATTGATTTCATGGGCCCCTTTGTGAGTTCATATGGGCATAAATACGTACTGGTTGCGGTTGAGTATGTGCCCAAATGGTTTGAAGCTGTTGGTTTACCTGAGAACGATTGAAAGAGTGTTGTTGGTTTCCTGAAAAAGAACATATTCTCAAGGTTTGGAACACCCAGAGCCATTATCAGTGATGGTGGTTCTCACTTCTGCAACAAGGTGTTCAGCGCGCTTCTGACCAAGTATGGGGTAAAACAATACAAGGTGGCAACACCTTATCACCCACAGACCAGTGGACAAGTGGAGGTTTCCAACAGGGAGATTAAAGCAATCTTGGCCAAGACAGTTAATGCCAATAAGACAAATTGAGCAAGGAAGATGGATGATGCTCTCTGGGCATATCGGACAGCTTTCAAGACACCTATTGGTATGTCTCCATACCAACTGGTGTTTGGAAAGACATGTCATTTGCCAGTTGAGCTTGAGCATAGAGCATTCTGGGAATTGAAGAAGCTAAACCTCAATTGGAGCGAAACTGTGAACTTGAGGTTGGATCAGATCAATGAGATGGATAAGTTCCATCTGAGAGCTTATGAGAGATCAACATTGTATAAGGAGAGGATGAAGCTATATCATGACAAGCATATTGAGAAAAGAGGCTTCACTCCTGGTGACTTGGTGTTACTCTTCAACTCCAAACTGCATCTGCTTCCAGGAAAGCTGAGGTCTAAATTGTCTGGACCTTTTAAGGTCACACATGTGTTTCAATTTGGTGCTATTGAGCTAGAGAATGATAAAGGCGAGAGGTTCAAAGCTAATGGCCAGAGAATCAAGGCATATCTGGGTGTCCCTGATGATGATCATGATGATTGTCGAGGAATGCAAACTTGACGAAGTCTGAGTAATCAAGTAACTTGCGTCGCGCCGCGACGTTAAATTGTGCGCTGCTTGGGAGGAAACCCAAGATGTAATTGTATTAGGTATTTTTACCTTTCGCCTTATTTTTCTTTGTTTTTATAGAGTCACTGTGTGCTGATGTGTGCAGGAGAGAATAGATGGAAAAATACAGGACCTGGTGCAGACTGAACTTCATGGACATTCCCACGGACCGTGGTTCTCTTCACGGGCACTTTCACGGTCCGTCAATTGAAGGACAAAATTGCAGAAGCTACTGGAAATTGCATAAAATAGGGTTCACGGAAGGGTTCACGGTCCGTTAAAGTTTGAACAAATCGTCTAGCCTCTTGTGAACCTCAGGTATGAATGCCAAGTTTCAAAGTTGCAGTCACGGACAGGTTCATGAACCGTGATGCTCTTCACGGGCAACTTCGTGATCCATGGTCTTCTGCAGTCAAGTGTTATGTCAACCTAGTATTTCCAAGAAACTGACCCGACCCGTGAAAGGCAAAATTGAATTAAAACATATATATTGCTCTTCGAACGCCAAAGGTCAGGTCTTTCTCTCTATTTTCTCTTCCATAACGGTTCTTAAGAGGTTTAAAATAGTTTCCATCATCCATAATTCCTAAATTCATCAAAGATTCCAAGCCCTAATCCTAAGTTGTCAAGAACCTCAAGTCACAATCATTGATTCATCCTTTTGCGCGAAATTTGTTTCTGAACTCCAAGTTGAGTTACTTTGATTTAGTCGAGTTTAGTATAAGTTCGTGACGAGTTACTTGTGATTTGTACTGAATTGTAGCGGGTAAGTCAAATTGGGAAGTTTTCGTTGTTCTTGTGTGTTAGTCTATGACAGAGGGTCAAATTTGTTGATAGGTGGTGGACTTTAGGTTAAGTAATTTAGTTGAGTAAGAAGTAGGGTAAAGCTTCAGTTATAGGAAGATTTTGTATTTGTGTAAAAATGGTGGTTAAGTGTTAAAATTCGAGGTTGGGAAGAAGGTGACTGACATATTGCCTAAAGTGTAAGACTACGACAGGTTGTACAGACTGTGGAAGACATCACGGGTCGTGCAACTTGTCGTAGACCACACTTGAAATCAACCCAGCCGTCAGTTAAAGTTCACGGGCAGTATCATGGACCGTGGTGCACTCCACGGGCCGTGAAGCCGTCCGTGAACATCCCTTGGTAAAATGTTCCACAGTCCATCTTGCACACTGACTCTGTCCCAACCCCACGAGTGCTTTCACGGTCCGTGGTGCATACCACGGCCCGTACAAGTTCTCATCCAGTCTACTTTAGTTGTACAATTTTTAAAAAATTCTATATTCAGTTTTTGTTCATTGTTGGTTCCGTGGCCCTTCTCGATGATAGATTGGGTGACGACATTCTTAAGGGAAGGTGTCACAATGATATTACACAGGGGAAGTCTCAGTACCCGCTAGTGTGTCATTTTATTGATAATTGTACTGAATTGGTGTTTTGTTCCTCAGGTACAATGGGTCCTAGAAGAAAGAATGCTAAAAAACTTGGCCCCCCCCATCACCGCTTCGCAATCAGAGGGTCATGACGAATCCGAAGCGAGTGGGTCTGAGGTGCAAATAAATGTCACACCTGAAGATCACTCGCCTCGTGCTACTAGATCACTGGCTAGAAGAGCTATTCTCCAGGATTCTTCTCCTCAGGTGAAGAGGGAGGTAGTAGTTCTGATAACGGGGAAAACTCGGGAAGTCAATCTGATGTTGCTGTTGGCAGCCAATCTGTGAATGACTCGGGGGTAGTGCTGAATCTGAAAGCGGTTCTCAGGGTGACACAAGTACCTCTCCACCTGTGGCTACCACAGAAGCTGAAACTAGAGTACGAGAGAAAGCAGTTAATAGAGAGGATGAAGAGGAAATCACCGAGGATGATACCATGGTGATGTATATGAACGCTCAGGAACCTAACCCTGCATTGAGACCATAACTGATTGCTTGTTATCGCTCCATGTGGACTGTCAACCGGTCTAAAGAGTTCTTCGACAATGGAATTGTGAACAAAACTGGAGGCTTCAAGAATCGAGCAATCATGTCTACACTAGAGTAGTGGTAGCTGATATCAAAGCATTCTCGGACATCTATCGGATATTTCAGCTCCATCAGTTCGACTGTATGGACAATGCACCTGGCGAATACTCTAGCCACCTGACCAGAGAATTTTATTCCTCTTATGCAGATACAAAGACCATGAAACGTGGACATAAGACATGGCTGTTACTTGGGGTCCACTCAACTCAATCATTGTTAGGGGAAAATCAATAGATATTTCTTAGGCTTCGATTAACAGAATGTTGTACGGCCCGAAATACTCTGCACCAGCTTCAGTTGGCCTTTTCAAGGGCAAACATCATGAGGTCACCAATGATGTTACAATGGAAAATCAGACTTCTCAAGAAAGGGTTTTACGCTGGATTGCGAAGCAGATTGCCATAGATGGGGAAAATGCAGTTTGGGTCACCACAACTACAACACTCATCACTAAAGCTTCGCTGTCTTTTCCAGCCAAGGTTTGGTGGGCTGTCGTTCGAGAAAAATTGCGACCGACAGCTAATGATAACACTTTGTCACCTTCCTTGGCCTCGTTGGTAGCCTGTCTTATGGTTGGTTACCCGGTCAATGTGGGACGAATAATAACAATCGAGATGAGAGATAGGGAGCTAAATGAGAGAGCTGCACTTCCTTTTCCTTGTCTGATAGGGAAATTATATCAAGGAGAGAACATTCCTCCGAACAACCTGGTTGACAGATGGGGTGAGGCATTCAGACTAACCCAGGTTTCTAAAATCAAGGATGTCGCGAACCATCTCTTTGGCACAAGGTCTACTGATGTGAGTACTTTAGCTGTTGTTCAACATGTCCCACTTGACATCCCACATGCAGATAGAGGTCCAGAACATGGAGAGTCATCACAACCTTCCACAAAGGCACCACCACCTCCAGCTTCAGCCCCCTAGACTCCAGGTACCTTTGTCACTATCCCTACACTTTTTCTTGAGAAATTGGTTGCAGATCAGCGCCAGACCAGGACATTGGTAGACTAGATTATGCTCCAGATGCCTCAGCTGATAGAGACAAATGTGTTAGCTGCGAAAAAGGAGATAAAAAATGAGATGAGGACGGAGCTATCGGTCTTAAATGACAGAATGGATGGTTTGGAGAACCTTATTCAGGATTGATTCCAGGCTACCGGTTCAGCAGATACTGAAGAGTTTAGAGCCCAGTTGGCCGAGATGCGCACTCAAATTGCTAAGCTGGCTGAAAAGCCAGTACAAGTGCCCAATCTGGTCATGCTAGAGTCATTGATGCAAATGTTAAATCAATCACCCCCCACGAGTAAATCCGACAAGAGAAAACACAAAGCTGGAAAACTTGATGAGGAGACCCTTACTGACCCAACCAGAGAGGCAAGAAAGCAAGAAAAGAGATCTCGTAGAGCATCAAAGAGGAAAGCTCAGGGAAAGGAAGCCCTTGAACAGCAACAACAAGATGCAAACTTAGTTGGAGCTTCTGGTAGTGGAGCACCTACTCCGACTAATGAGGACCAAACTGATCATGTCCCGAGTTCTGAGAGTGCACCCATTGATAAGGGTGCCAATGTTGATCCGACGGCTGGCGCCTAGAGCACCGTAGATATGACCTCTCATCATATCCTGTGTATTTTATTATTCTGTATCGACTTTGAGGGCAAAGTCCATTTTATTTGGGGAGGGGGTGGTCCGTAACCTGCCATAACTGTTAGAAAAATGGAGGTTGTCTCTGTGTATTACTATTTTGGTTGTTTTATGTGTTGATTTGTGCAGCAACTAATCTGTGAAAATTGAGAACATGCATCTGAGTTTGACTATTAGGATCTTTAGATAACATCTTAGATACTGATATGTTAAACATGGCTAATCTGACAAATTAATTGGTGAACCAAGAAACTAACAAAATGCAATCTTGTGTAGTGTGTGTATAAGTTTTTATTGAAGTCTAACACTAGGAGCAGAAACTAGAACTTGCCTAAGTAGTCTTGCTTGAATCTGAGAATAACCGGATAGGAAAGGATCAGTAGGCCATTTTTGTTAAACCAGTCAAAAGCCAAATATAGAAGAACAAAATGAAAAGCTTATCACTTGAACCTAATTTGAGCCTTAAATCAGTCTTTGTTCTTACCCAACATATATCATATCCTTGGTTCTTCGAAGGTACGATATCACAACTCAGGCCAAAAGCCTAAGTTGAGGGTGATTGCAATCTTAACAAAAAGAAAAAAGGGAAAAAGAAGGTTCGACCAGTGAGCTAAGTGCATATCAAAATTGCATATAAAAAAAAGAAGGAGAAAAGAACAGAAAAAAGAAGAAATGAAAAAGAAAAATAAAAATAAAATAATAGCTATTAGGTCGGGCTGAAATAAGAAAAAGAGGGAATCACTCAGAAAAGAGTATGTGAAAATGATACTTTGGAAAATCAAGGGATTAGTCACTCACGAAACCAAATATCCATTCCCTAGCCCTGAGCCTATGTTACAAGCCAACAAAGTCCTACAGTGATCCTATTCCGGGTGTTTGAAAGGTAAAGCGTAGAAAGCAAGGGCAAGCCTATGGTAGTTTGTTGTTAGTATTAGAAATTCATTGAGACTGTGAGCGTAGTACTCATTCCCTACCATTATGAGAGAGGGACTTCTTTGGTGTGAGGACACAATGGTTGCATTTGAAAGTAGATTGTGTGAGCTGATAATTCACAGGTATAAGCATGATTGGCTGTGACTAATGAGATGTCATGTATTGATCCTTACATGTTAGATTCAGAGGTTTGGGATACAAATTGTACTTGAAATAGTTGTTGTGTAGTGTTATAAATATGGAATTGAATTGAGGGCTGATGGTATTTGTTTTTCTCATCACTTGAGGACAAGTAATGGTTCTAAGTTGAGGGTGTTGATGTGCCGCAAAATTGTGACACATTTGATGCTTAATAACTATGAACTAATACTGGAATTAAGTGATTTTTTTGGATTATTTGATGGGTTTGTTAAATGTGTAGGCAGAATCTAGGTTGTATAGAAAAGCGGAAAAAGAAGCAGAAATGATGTTGACCAAGAGAAGTTCACGGCCAATTTCACGGATCGTGAACTTCATTACGGTTCGTAGTGGAGCTCGTGGAAGTAAGGAATAACCAAGTGAAAACCACGGAGGGTTCTACGGGCCGTAGTCCTCACCACGGACCGTGGTACCTATCATGAAGCTGAACCAGTGTGACATCAAGGGAGAGTTGAAAGAAGGTTGAAACCCAAGTGAAGACTACGGGCGACTTCACAAGCCGTGATCCTCACTACGGACCATGGTAGCTCCCGTGGTGCATTTTATAGTGAAGGCATTGAAGACCCAACCTTTGGGAAAGTTAAAGGGAAGATCACGGAGTGCTTTACGTCTTGTGAAGCCCTCTACGAACCATAGAAGTGGATGTAGAGCTATCCGACATTTCAGTCCTAGGTCGACTAGGACTCATTTTAAACATTTTATTTTGAATTACTTTAGGTCATTTTTGGATCATTATTCATTCTCTTACATTTTACGACTAAGAACATAGTATTACTTTTAGCTTTCGATATTTGGATTTTTGATTATTGTTATCAGTTGGAAATTCGGATTCAGACTATTAGATTATCAAAGTGGTTGTTGATTTGCTAAATATTTTTGTAAGTTTTTCTCAATATGTTTTCATCCCTAATTACTTATTGTTTATGTGAATGCATGAGTGGCTAAATACCACGACTGGGTTGTGGGATCTATGACGATATTCTAGTTGCGATATCGTAAAATGAGTAAAAGGCAGTCTGTGTGTACAAACTGTAGTTTTTAGCTTTCAATATCATTTTAGTCTAATGAGTGCACGCATTAGATGAGCATGTATCTGGTATTTGTTCGAGAGAAAAATACCAGTTAGGAAAAAGCTGAATTAAATTAACAAATTGGAGTTAAAGCTTGAGTTCGAGAGAAAAGATCTTTAACACCATATTATTTCAAGCGAGGTTCAGTGTTAGTAACAATCTAAGGTCGAGAGAACATGAGTGATCATTATCTGATTAGGCTAAGAAGCGTTAGATAAATTTAACTCGCAAGGATTCTGTAAACATTGATTTTCCGGACACTCAAATTACGGGAGAACAGTAGAACTAATGTTATGGTGAACACAATCCTGGTTTCTCTTAATTAATTGAATCAATCTTACAACGAAATAGTTTGTTAGTCTTGAGCCTGGATTTTGACAGCAAGTTTTAGTAATTATAACAATTCAACCATACCCAATTTACTTTCATTTGTTATTTGTCTAGGAGATAATAACAACATTCGAATAAACGCGACAGTGAAACTTTATCTGTAAAGAAATTCTCTGTGGGATCGACCTCAACTCTAGTTGAGTTCTGTAAATTGGCATCGATGGTTTACACTTCTTAATTGAAGTGTAAGTTTGGACATATCATATGCGCAGGTACAAAAGAAATGATTGACTCAAGGTAAGAAAAAAGAATGGGTTCCTGTTAATAATAGAGATAAAGAGCAGAACAATGATATAGGGCATGATACAGTACAAATGAAGGAAGGGATGATGCATCAACAAGAGGATGGAATGCAAGAGCAGGGAGACTGGCAAGTTGTAAGACACAAGAGTACCATACGAAGAGATAGACAGGTTGCTAATATTAATGATTTAGGGTAGCAGAGTTACAATGAAGGTCAGCAAAGTGGTTAAGTAGCTGGGGAAGTAGGGAGGTACTAATAAAACGCCCTTTATATCTATCATAGTAACATGGAATGTGAGAGGCTTCAACCAAGAGGTTAAACACAAAGAGTTGAGGTTGTTTCTTAAAAGGAACAAAGTTAATCTTATAGCAATTTATGAACATAGAGTTAGAGCTGAGAGAGCAAGTTTTTTCATCAGGAAGAACATGGCTGGATGGAACTGGTGCACAAATGACAGTAATAATGTGAGAGGGAGAATATGGGTGATATGGAATCCAAATGAAGTTACTTTTACAAGAAAGGAAGATGCAGTTCAATATATTATGGGCTGGTGATGATCAAGCACAGTAACATTCAATTTCAGTTCACTGGAGTCTATGATCTTCATACAATAGCCACTAGACTACTTTTGTGGACAACAATTAAACAACAAAATAACAACATCAATGAACCTTGGTTGATTATGGGGGACTTTAATTCTATTTTAACACAGGGAGACAGACCAGTTGGGAGTCAAGTACAAGATATAGAGACAAGGGATTTTAGGGAATGCCTATTGGATTGCAATCTAGCAGAATTACAGATAGGAGGAAGGGAATACACCTGTACAAATGGACATGTGTATAGTCGAATTGATAAGGCAATAGCCAATGCTGCATGGATGGATATAATGCCAACACAAGTCATGGCCATGGAACCATTATTTTCAGATCATTCACCATTGGGGTTGATAGTAGAGGACCAAAGGGACACTCAGAAAAGACCATTCAGATTCTACAATTGTTTAGTTAAACACCAAAAATTCAAGGAAGGGGTTCAAGAAGGTTGGCAGATAACAAGAGGTGGTTTGAAAGGAATCTGGAAGAACTTGAAAGTGGTAAGAAGAGAAATGCAGAAACTAAACACAAAGGAGTTTAAGGGTGTTGCTGAAGAGTGCAAAGAATCAGGAGGGAGCTTATGCTCATGCAAAACAACATGAAGGTAGTCACAATGCATCCAACCATGATTGATGAGGAGAAAAAACTGAGAACAGAATTGATAAAATGGAGTCAAATAGAGGAGAGCATTTACAAGCAGAAGTCAAGAGTGCAATGGCTCAAGCTAGGGGATGCTAACACTGCTTATTTTTTTGCTAGTATGAAGAACAGAAAGGCACAGAATCAAATCACAATGCTAATAAAAGAGGATGGCACAACCATTAGAGAAAGGAGTGAAATAAAGCAGGAAGTTGTGGGATTCTACCAAAAGCTTCTAGGGCAGAACACCAGACACATGCCAGTTGCTCAACCTGATGCATTAAAAGTTGGATACAAACTTAACAAGATGCAGCAGCTCAAACTTATTCAACCTTTCACTGCAGATGATGTCAAGGCAACACTGGATAGTATTGGGGACTCTAAAGCCCCCGGAGAGGATGGATTCAATGCTTATTTCTTTAAAAAAGCTTGGACAGACATAGGGGAGGAGGTAACTGCAGTTATCTTACATTTTTTTCAAACAAATATCATGTATGGTCCTGTGAACAAGATTGTTGTCACTTTTATTCCTAAAACACAACATCATACCTCTATCAAGGAGTATATACCTATATCTTGATGCACCACCTTGTATAAAATCATTTCCAAAATGCTCACACATAGATTGCACACTGTAATGGAAATCTAGTAGACCCAAGCCAGACTGCTTTTGTACCTGGTAGAATGTTGCATGATAAATGTGATAATGAGTCATGAATTGGTCAAAGGGTATGGCAGGAAAGGTTTTTCTCCAAGGTGCATATTTAAAACTGACATGCAGAAAGCATATGATTCCTTGGAATGACAATTTTTGGAGGAGGTTCTAGTAGGAATGCAGATTCCACAGAAGTTTGTAGGTTGGGTAATGATTTGTATAAAGATAGTGTCATACTCAATCATGATTAATGGGTGTCTTACTCCAGCATTCCAAGCAAAGAGAGGGGTGAGGCAAGGGGATCCCATGTCACCATATATTTTTGTTCTTGCTATGGACTATCTCACCAGGCTACTGAAGACTCTGAAAGACAAACCAACTTTCAAATACCATCATAGATGTCACAAACAACACATTGTGCAGTTAAGCTTTGCTGATGATCTCTTGTTGTTTAGTAGAGGTGATGTTGCTTCCACTACCTTAATATATGAATGTTTTCAGCAATTCTCAAAGGTGTCTGGACTGATAGCTAATCAGGCTAAGAATTGTGTTTATTTTGGAGAAGTGTCAGAGGAAATACAACAAAAAATATTACAGCACACAGGTTTTAGTAAAGGAGATCTGCCATTTAGTTATCTTGGGGTGCCTTTGAGTTCCAAGAAGCTATCCATAAGTCAATGCCAACCTCTCATAGACAAGATAATGGGTAGAATCACTACTTGGACAATTGAATTTCTATTCTATGCAGGAAGACTTCAGTTAGTGAATAGTGTCCTCTCAGCCATGCAAGGATTTTGGTCACAAATATTCCTAATGCCTAAGAAAGTCCTACAAAAAATAGAATCCATGTGCAAGAGGTTTCTATGGAATTGAGACAAAGAAGGTAAAGGGAAAGCACTCATTGCCTGGGAGACATTGTGTTGGCCAAAAGCTACTGGAGGGCTTAACATGATCAGTAGATTAATTACACAAGAGATCCATCATAGAGCTAGTATGATTCTTAGATTAACAGGGTATATGCAGAATCATAATTTTTACCCCTAGCCTAGATTATAATTAGTTTGTTTTGAGTTTTAGTAGGACTCTAAGAATGGAACATGTCCATATCCAGAATTCTAATCTTGTACAAATTGACATATCTGGTAATAAAGTTACAGTTACCAAAAAAATATTCCTCGTAAATGTTTGAAAAATATAAAAATCAAGAAAAATATATCAAAACACATCAAAAAATTCTCAAACCGCACCAATGACCTTAGAATATCAAAATAAAATAATGATCAAACTTTTACTATCTTTCGTAACTATCTGATAAAAATAACAAAAAAAATAATTTTTCCTCGTAAATATCTGAAAATATAAAAATTAAGAAAAATACATCAAAACACCTCAAAAAATTCTCAAACTGCACCAATGACCTTAGAATATCGAAAGAAAAAATGATCAAAAGTTTACTCTTTTTCGTAACTGTCAGAGATATAACAAAAAAATTAATTCTTCCTCTTAAATGTCTAAAAAATATAAAAATAAAGAAAAGTATATCAAAACACCTCAAAAAATTCTTGAACCGCAACAATGACCTTAGAATATTGAAACGAAAAAATGATCCAATTTTTACACTATTTCCTTTCTGTCCGAAAAATAACATAAAATTTAATTCTTCCTCTTAAATGTCTGAAAAATATAAAAATCAAGAAAAATATATCAAAACACCTCAAAAAATTCTCGAACCGCACCAATGACCTTAGAATATTGAAACAAAAGAATAATCAAATTTTTAAACCGTTTCCTTTCTATTCGAAAAATAACAAAAAAATTAATTCCTCCTCGTAAATGTCCTGAAAATATTAAAATCAAGAAAAGTACATAAAAACACCCTAAAAAATGCTCAAACTGCAACGGTGGCCTTAGAATATCGAAACGAAAAAATGATCAAAATTTTACACTTTTTCGTTATTGTCAGAAAAATAACAAAAAAATAATTCTTCCTTGTAAATGGTGGAAAAATATAAAAATTAAGAAAAGTACGTCAAAACAGCTCAAAATATTCTCTAACTGCACCAATGACCTGAGAATATTGAAAGGATAAAATGATCAAAATTTTACTCTTTTCCAACTTTCCGAAAAATAACAAAAAATTGATTCTTCCTCGTAAATATCTGAAAAAATATAAAAATTAAGAAAAGTATATCAAAACACCTCAAAAATTTCTCAAACTGCACAAATGACCCTACAATATAGAAACGAAACAATTCCCAAAATTTTACTCTTTTTTCGTAACCATACGAAAAAAACAAAAAAATAATTCTTCCTTGTAAATGTCCAAAAAATATAAAACTCAAGAACAGTACATCAAAACACCTCTAAAAATTGTCAAACTGCACCAATGACCTTAGAATATCGAAATGAAAAAATAATCAATATTTTACTCTTTTTCGTAACTATCCAAAAAATATATATAAATTAATTCTTCCTCGTAAATGTCCAAAAATATAAACATCAAGAAAAGTACATCAAAACACCTCAAAAAATTCTCAAACCACAACAATGACCATAGAATATCGAAACGAAAAAAATGAACAAGATTTTACTCTTTCTCGTTATTATCCGAAAAATAACTAAAATATTAATTCTTCCTCATAAATGCTGAAAAATATAAAAATCAAGAAAAGTACATCAAAACACCTCAAAAAAGTCTCAAACTAAACCAATGACCTTAGAATATCAAAATGAAAATATAATGAAAATTTTACTATTTTTCGTAACACTCTGAAAAATAACAAAAAAATTAATTATTCCTCGTTAATGTACAAAAAATATAAAAATCAAGAAAAGTACATCAAAACACCTCAAAAATTCTAAAACTCCACCAATGACCTAAGAATATCGAAATGCAAAAATGATTTAAATTTTACTCTTTTTCATTACTGTCCAAAAAATAATTAAAAATTAATTCTTCCTCGTATATGTCCGAAAAATATAAAAATCAAGTTAAGTACATCAAAACACTTCAAAGAACTCTCGAACTGCACCAATGACCATAAAATATTGAAACAAAAAAATGATCAAAGGTTTATTCCTTTTCGTAACTGTCCAAAAATTAACAATAAAATATATTCTTCCTCATAAATGTCTGAAAAATATAAAAATTAGGAAAAGTACATCAAAACACCTCAAAAAATTCTTAAACTGCACCAATGACCTTAGAATATCGAAACGAAAAATTGATCAAACGTTTACTCTTTTCGTAACTGTCCGAAAAATAACAAAAAAATTAATTCTTCCTTGTAATGTTCGAAAAATATAAAAAACAAGAAAAGTACATCAAAATACATGCAAAAAGTCTCAAACTGCACCAATGTCTAAGAATATCGAAACGAATAAATGATCAAAATTATACACTTTTTTGTAACTGTTCAAAAATTACAAAAAAATTATATCTTCTTCGTAAATGTCCGAAAAAATATAAAAATAAAGAAAAGTACATCAAAACACATCAAAATATTATAAAACTACACCAGTGACCTTATAATATCGAAACGAAAAATTGATCACAATTTTACACTGTTGTGTGAATGTCCAAAAAAGACAACCAAAATTAATTCTTCCTCGTAAGTGTCTGAAAAATAAAAAAATCAAGAAAATTACATCAAAACACCTCAAAAAATTCTCAAACTGCACCAATGACCATAGAATATCGAAACAAAAAAAATGATCAAAAGTTTACTCTTTTTCGGCACTGTCTGAAAAATAACAAAAACATAAATTCTTCCTCGTAAATGTCTGAAAAATATAAAAATCAGGAAAAGTACATCAAAACACCTCAAAAAATTCTCAAACTGCACCAATGACCTTAGAATATCGAAACGAAAAAATGATCAAAATTTTACTCTGTTTTATTACTATCCGAAAAAGTACAAAAATAATAATTCTTCCTCGTAAATGTCCTAAAAATATAAAAATCAAGAAAAGTACATCAAAAAACATCAAAAAAATGTAAAACTGCACCAATGACCTTAGAATATCTAAACGAAAAAATGATCAAAATTTTACTCTTTTTAGTAATTGTCCAAAATATAACAAAAAAAATATATTTTTTCCTAATAAATGTCCAAAAATTATAAGATTCAAGAAAAGTACATCAAAACACCTCAAAATATTCTCAATCCGCATCAATGACCTTAGAATATCTTAATGAAAAGATGATCAAAATTTTACTCCTTTTCGTAACTGTCCGAATAATAACAAAAAAATTATTTATTCCTCGTAAATGTTCGAAAAATATAAACATTAAGAAAAACATCAAAATACCTCAAAAAATTCTCAAACTGCACCAATGACCTTAAAATATCGAAACAAAAAAGTTATCAAAATTTTACTATTTTTCGTATATGTCCGAAAAATAACAAAAACAATAATTATCTAGAAAAGTATATCAAAACGCTTCAAAAAATTATAAAACTGCACCAATGACCTTAGCATATCGAAATGAGAAAATGACAAAAAAATTATTTATTCATCGTAATTGTCTGAAAAATATAAAAATCAAGAAAAGTACGTCAAAACATCTCAAACTGCAACAATGACCTTAGAATATCGAAATAAAAAATGATCAAAATTTTGCTCCTTTTCATAACTGTCTGAAAAATAACAAAAAATTAAATTCTATTACATAAATGTCCGAAAAATATAAAAATTAAGAAAAGTACATAAAAACACCTCAAAAATTTCTCAAACTACACCAATGACCGTATAATATCGAAATAAAAAAATGATCAAAATTTTACTCTTTTTCGTAACTGTCCGGAAAATAATAAAAAAATTAATTATTCCTCATAAATGTCTGGAAAATATAAAATCAAGAAAAGTACATCAAAACACCTCAAAAAATTCTCAAACTGCTCCAATGACCTAAGAGTATCGAAACGAAAAAATGATCAAAATTTTATTTTTTTTCGTAACTTTCTGAAATAATAACAAAAAAATTAATTCTTCCTCACAAATTCTGAAGAATATAAAAATCAAGTACATCAACACACCTCAAAAAATTCTCAAACTGTACGAATGACCTTAGAATATCGAAACAAAAAGATGATCAAAATTTTACTCTTTTTTGTTAGTGTCTGAAAAATAACAAAAAAATTTATTCTTTCTCGTAAATGTTCGAACAATATACAAATTAAGAAAAGTACATCAAAATAATTCAAAAAATTCTCAAACTGCACCAATGACCTTAGAATATCGAAACGGAAAAATGGTCAAAATTTTACTATTTTTCATAACTTTTCCAATGAAAAATATATTTTTTCCTTAGAAATATCCAAAAAATATAAAAATCTAGAAAAGTACATCAAAACACCTTAAAAAAAATTCAAATTGCACCAGTGACCTTAGAATATCAAAACGAAAAAATGATCAAAATTTTATTCTTTTTCGTAAATGTCCAAAAAATAACAAAAAAAAAAATTCTTCCATGTAAATGTCCGAAAATTTAAAAATTAAGAAAAGTACCTCGAAACACCTTAACAAAATTTCAAATCGCACCAATAACCTTTGAATATCGTAATGAAAAAATAATAAAAAATTTACTCTTTTTCGTAACTGTACGAATAATAATAAAAAAATTAATTCTTCCTCGTAAATATCTGAAAAATATAAAAACCAAGAAAAATATATCAAAAAATTTACAAACTGTACCAATGACCTTAGCATATCGAAACAAAAAAATGAATTTTTTTTTTACTCTTTTTCATAAATGTCAAAAAAATAACAAAAAAAATTATTCTCCCTCGTGAATGTCTAAAACATGAAATTCAAGAAAACTACATAAAAAACCTCAAAAAATTCTCAAATTGCACCAATGACCTTAGAATATCGAAACGAAAAAAGTGATCAAAATTTGTACTATTTTTTGTTACTGTACAAAAAATAACAAAATAAATAAATTATTCATCGTAAATGTCCAAAAACTATAAAAATCAAGAAAAATACATCAAAACACCTCAAAAAATTCTCAAATTGCACCAATGACCTTAGAATATCGTAACGAAAAAATGATCAAAAGTTAACACTTTTTCTTAACTTTTCATAAAATAACAAAAAATATATATTTTTTCCTCTTAATGTCTGAAAATTATAAATATCAAGAAAAGTATATAAAACACCTCAAAATAATCTCATACTTCACCAACGACCTGCGAATATCGAAACGAAAAAATGATCAAAAGTTTACTCTATTCCTAACTGTTTGAAAAATAACAAAAAATGTAAATATTCTTCGTATATGTCCAAAAAGTATAAAAATCTAAAAAGTACATCAAAACACCTTAAAAAATTCTCAAACCATGCCAATGAATTTAGAATATCGGAATTAAAAAATGATCAAAATTTTACTCCTTTTCGTAATTGTCTGAAAAATAACGAAAAATTAAATAATTCCTTGTAAATGTCTAAAAAATATAAAAATCAAGAAAAGTACATCAAAACACTTAAAAAAATTCTCAAACTGCACAAATGAGCTTAGAATATCGAAACAAAAAAATGATCAAAATTTTACTCTTTTTCATAACAATCCGAAAAATTAAAAAAAAATTAATTCTTCCTCGTAATTTGTTTGAAAAATGTGAAATCAATAAAAGTACATCGAAACACCTCAAAAAAATTCTCAAACTGCAATAATGACTTTAGAATATCGAAACGAAAAAATGATCAAAATTTTACTCGTTTTCGTTACTGTTCGAAAAAATAACAAAAAATTTAACTATTCCTCGTAAATGTTCGAACAATATAAATATCAAGAGAAGTACATCAGAACAATTCAAAAACTTCTCAAACTGCACCAATAACCCTAGAAAATCGAAACGAAAAAAATGATCAAAATTTTACAGTTTTTCATAACCATCCAAAAAATAATTAAAAAAATAACTTTTCCTCATAAATATCCGAAAAATATAAAAATCAAGAAATGTACATCAAAACACCTCAAAAAATTCTCAAACTGCACCAATTACCTTAGAATATCGAAAAGAAAAATGATAATAAATTTACTCTTTTTCGTAACTAACCAAAAAATCACAAAAAACATAATTTTTCCTCGTAAATATCAGAAAAAATTAAAATCAAGAAAAGTACATCAAAACACCTCAAAAAATTCTCAAACTGCACCAATGACCTTAGAATATCGAAACGAAAAATCATCAAAAGTTTACTCTTTTACTAACTATCCAAAAAATAACAAAAATATTACTTCTTCCTCATAAATGTCCGAAAAATATAAAAATAAAAATAAAAGTACATCAAAACACCTCAAAAAATTCTTAAACTACAGCAATGACCAAAGAATATCAAAACGAAAAATGATCAAAATGTAAATATTTTTCATAACTGTTCAAAAAATAACAATAAAATTTAATTCTTCCTCGTAAATGTCCAAATTATATAAAAATCAAGAAAAGTACATCAAAACACCTCAAAAAATTCTCAAACTGCACCAATGACCTTAGAATATCGAAACGAAAAATCATCAAAAGTTTACTCTTTTACTAACTATCAATAAAATAAAATAAAAATTAATTTTTCCTCATAAATGTCTAAAAAATTATAAAAATCAAGAAACGTACATCAAAACACCTCAAAAAATTCTCAAACTGCACCAATCACCTAAGAATATTGATTGAAAAAATGATGAAATTTTACTCTTTTTCGTAACTGTCCGAATAATAACATAGAAAATTTCTCTTTATCATAACTGTCCGAAAAAACAAAAAAATTAATTCTTCCTCGTAAATGTCTGAAAAATATAAAAATCAAGAAAAGTACAACAAACACCTCAAAAAATTCTCAAACAGTACCAATGACCTTAGAATATCGAAACGAAAAAATGATCAAAATTTTACTCTTTTTCGTAACTTTC
>JAJOOO010012284.1:0-29811 GCA_029582685.1 Solanum piurae | reverse complement strand
CCCCCCCCCCCCCCCCCCCCCCCCCCCCCCCCCCCCCCCCCCCCCCCCCCCCCCCCCCCCCCCCCCCCCCCCCCCCCCCCCCCCCCCCCCCCCCCCCCCCCCCCCCCCCCCCCCCCCAACACAACTTGGTCCACATTCAAGAACCTTTTGTAGATACATATTCTCTACAATGTAAAATAACAACCTCGGAATAAGTATAGCAAGAAAATATACACGAATTCAGTATCTTGTGAGTTATTATTCTTAATAGAAAAGCACCAACCAAAAAGAAGCCAGTATCAGCAATTTCAAGCACCCATGAGTATTTTGGTATGATTTTTGTGAGAAGCCATAATACATTATGTTTAAATTTATTCATTGGGCAGCAGTTTATGACACTAACCAAATCTCTCCATTTTAGTGCTTCACCAAGGAAACATGATTGAAAGGCATGGCTCATTGCTGATGAGTATGTTTCTGCTCGTTTGCACCACATTTACCGTCACCAAAGTGCTTACAGTCATAAAAAATGAAGCCTTACAATTTAACAATTTCATCTGTTATGATTTTTTTGAGAAGGATATGACCAGTTCATCTGTTATGATTTTGATGAAGTGTGTGATATAGAGTTATAGACAACATAATAAGCTTAAGGTGGAGAATCCCGCACCGCAGGGTTTAATTATTATTTTTTTGTTTTTAAGTAAAGCAATTGCATGGTTTAATTATCTTAGAATAGGAAAAAAGGATATTTTCATGATCCGAAGAATCAATTTGTAATAGTGGAGCAACTTCACAATGATTAAATTCTGAAGAGAAAGCAAATGAATCCATATATGGAACTTCAACTTAGACTCTGGACTTTATTTTAAGAGTCAAAAAACTAAAATGTGCATGGATTAGCGACAAACATACCTTAGGAGCTAGCGTATAAAACACACTGTTGTCAATGCCTCTAAATGATAGTATGGGACCATTTTCATTTCCTTCAGCAGTGTGATTGAAAACAACATCCATGATAACCTGCCAATGAACAATCAGAAGAGAATACACCAAAATTTGGAGAACAAACTCGCAGTTTTCTCCAGTAAGAGTCACCTCGATTCCACGTTTATGTGCTTCCTTGACAAGATACTTAAATTCGTTTATTGCACCGAGGCCACAATTACTTAGACCAGCAGATGAGTATCTTCCCATTGGAGAAAAGAAATTGACAGTAGAATAGCCCCAAAAGTTAAACCTAGAAAGATAAATATCCCATAAGATTAAAATTGATAACAAAGCCAATATTTTTGAGTTTTCCCTATTTTTCATGCAGTTGTTAATATCTTCAAGCAAATACTGTCAAGGATATATACCACTAACCAAAGAGATATAATTAGCATTGTGTATCTACTATCAAGTCATCTATAAGCAGCTTTGACACAATGAAAACGCTTGGATGTCAATTATGCTGTGTTCAGTAGTATTGACTAATTAAGCCTAAAATATCTTTAAATGTAAGTGTCTGAAATTTATCACCATAGGAGCTTAGCATCACTTTCGCACTTAATCCTATGCAGAAAATTCAGGTTCATACCTCAGATATGGGCTCAATGAAAAAGAAACATCCAAATCAACTGTCTACAATCCCTGCATGCAAGATCATTCTGGCGATCATTGCACATTATTCTTAGAGGACTTTCGAAAGTGTGTTCTCTACTCTTCTCATAGAATCTCTCTTCAATTTGTCCCATTTGACTTTTACCTTTCTGAGCCATCTAGCAATATTTGGATGGTAAACATGAAGAGATTCTTAATCAGTTTTTTATGAGCTAGACTTGTCACATTAACAAAATCCAGCTATAAAATTATGTCAATAATTGGGTTTTGGAACAGCATCAATTAGTTTAATTTCAGAACTTTCATACCACCCGCCCCACCTCCAAAGAAAAAAGAAATAAAAGAACCCCATCCCATGATCAAAATAGGGAACAACATCAGTTAGTTACATTAGGGGTAAGTTCTGCGTACACCCCACCCTCCCTAGACCCCACTTGTGGGAATATACCGGGTATGTTGTTGTAGTTCCCAAAGAAGTAGGAAAAAATAACCACCTCCTATCACTACTGTCTACTGATTCAGCCTCACTTATGTATTAAATTAACATTCATTCAACTTATGATTACCTGGACTGGTTTTGCCACAAAGCAATCAAACTAGTGGCGAAACATAGTCCACACAACAGCAGGCTTCTGCATGCATCACTTGAATCATCAAAGTGGGATATAATCTAAGGTCCTCCCCATTCTAATTCAGTTGGAATATTTCTAGGTAGCTGAGCAGGAGGTTATTTTCTGAACCTAAGACTATTCTGACTTCTTTGGACAAGGACAAAGTAACTTTGCTGACAGAAAAGGTTAAACAGGCAAAGCTAGACAGGTAAAATGTAACAATCTTCTTCCAAGATTTTGTGAATTTAAAAGATCTCTCAAGCATGACATAAGCTAATTCGAATACCATGTTTAGAACTGAAATGCAAGTAATTTATCTAAGTGAGAGTTATGAACCTGAAATTCGAATTCTTAATCATTTCCATTTCATATATCAAATGTGTGATAACCTGTGTGGTCTTACAAATTAAACTTCTATAATGTTCCTAGACCAATAAGTTCAAAGCATGAAAGTCACTCTTTGCGAAGTGAAGATAGGATTTACTTGTAATCGCCCAATACAGAGTTATAACTATAGTACTCCAGCTCATTGAACTCGTGACAGGGCATTAGCTCTATACAGTTGACACCAAGTTCCTGCAGAACATAGAATCCTCTTAAGATGCACAACAAATAAATTATTCTATATCACATATAGGAAAGCTGCTGAAGTTTCAAAATCTAATGAAGTGAAATTTGACAGTCATGGAATAAAACTTTATGGTCAAATTAATCTGAAATGTAATGAACTTAATGAAAAGCCACCATCAAATTCAATGAGGTAGAAATATAAAAAATATGGCTGTTCCAAGACTCCTAAATTTTCACTTCATATACATTTTCTGTTAGAAAACCTTTATATTTTCACTTAAATTTTTACACACAGATAATCTACCAGCAAGCAATAAAAACTTCTGTGCTATCTAATTATTCTCAACTTAAATTAAGGCAAACTCTAACATAGCCACCAGATAACCAATTATCCAACTTTTCAGAGTCAGATTCTGACATTTCCTATAATGAACTCCGAAATTCAAGAAATGATGTGTTACATGTATTGGAAAGTATTAGAGCTTGCACAGTTTCATGCTTTCCCTACCAGACCTTGGGCTTTGACCCTTTTCACTTTTGACAACACCCCATAGTACTACTTTATTTTGTTGAGTTTATTAATATAGCACCCAAAATGAAGCAGCAGTCTGAGATACTCATGGTTTAGTCTACCTTTTTAGGCATAAAACATAAATGTGCCCTTTGACTTGGCCTCATTTCACATATATGCCCTCCAACTTTGGATGTGCACAAATAGACACTTAAACTTGTGTAAAGTTGAACAAGTAGACACATGAGTCCTATGTGGCATAATACACAGAATACCACGTAGGACGTAAAGTGTCATGTTGGATGTCACATACGTGTGTGTCTATTTGTTTAACTTTATACAAGTTTAAGGGTCTATTTGTGCACACCCAAAGTTGGAGGGCATAAATGTAACATGAGACCAAGTTAAAGGGATATTTATGTAATATTTTTTTTATTGTTTTAGCTTTTTCTTTTTTTGATAAAGTATTTTGGCCTAGTTAATCAATCTAGGAGATCTCCAGCCATAAGAAGATTTGTTTTCTTAAATGCCACGAATAATTTTGCACTTCTAAAATAGTTGGATATCTTTCATAATTTTCAGACTTTCAGAAGCATTGTTTACATGCTTACATTTATCTGATGCAACCCAACTAGGTAAAGTTTCATGGCCTTAGGGGAAAGATGCTCGATTTCAATTCCTTGTCTCTTTTAACAGTTACAGGTGTCACTTCTATCTAGTACCTGCCCCTTTTCATCATCCCCAAATAGGTCATAAATCTTCTAGCCTTAACCCCTAAGTGAAGATTCCTTCCCTAGGGTATGCTTTCCTAATTTTTTCTGTATCTGCTTGCACTTCAGTTATAAATTTTTTACTGTTATGGGCCTAAATAGATAAATAAAGTGTCTCCTCTCACAACTATAATTCTCGTGTATTCATTTACACAGAGAAAAAAATTAGGCCAAAGACCCTAGCAATACAATATATGAATGTAGACGCATAGACGTCCTCAAATTTCGGTGTGTCCAAAAGTTGTTCTTGATCTAACAATATCAGTTAAGCTAGAACTTACTACTGAAAAAATCAATCATATGCTAAGCTTACAGATTATAACATATAATATTATAACAACCAAGCGTTCACCTTCAAGTGATCAAGTTTCTCCACAACACCAAGGTAAGTACCAGGATATTTTGTTTCACTCGACTCATGATTTGTAAATCCACGAACATGCATTTCATAGATTACAAGATCTCTCTGTGGAAACTTCAGTGGTAGATCTCCTTCCCAATCAAACTGAAAATAACAAAGATCAAACAGTAAAACAGACATGTTGAACAAACAAAACCATATATCCCTATAACTAATCTAAGTTCTTCGCAGTAATGACGCCACACAGTATTTTTCTATAGGGAAGGCAAGCACGAAGATGCTTTTTGATGATTGTGGACATTTCAACATTTTATGGCCAATTCCAGAGTTTGCTGCGGAAAAGTAAAACTAAACATAATAATAGAAAGCACCAGATCATACATTTGACTATGTTGAACACTAAGAGACTTAGTTACCTGATCAGAAGCAGAAGGTACCATGCCAGCCATTGGGGGCCAACAATCATCCTCTGGCCCTAATACACCATATTCTCCTCTGCTTACTATAGCCTGCAAGAAAGTTCAAAAATGACTCGGTGCAGCACAAAAGGACGTAATAGCTAAATACACAAATAGAGGTCATTTGTAATACGAAGCATAGTCTGATTAAGAAAGCATAGACTTTATATTGACAGAAAACATTCTTACTTCATAATTATCTGACCTTGGCATAAGGATCCAACACTATCTGCGAAGAGTCAAAGTAGTGTCCTTCTTCAGGACAGAATTTCCCATCAAATTTGTAGCCATATAGCATATTCTCAAAATCTCCCTTAAGGAACACATGCCATACATCTCCAGTTTTATTAGCTAGAGGATCCAGGAAAATTTTCTCAGTCACTCTCTTCTGCAAGAGTAAACAAGAGGTGAAAAACTGACAAGACAAACAAACCAGATATGCAACAGCGTATTGAAGAATATAATTTATACACTTTCTCCTGATATGCTATAACTAATCCCATAAAATGTCTTTGCATAAATATATTGAAATCTTTTAGAGGAATTTACATAATAAGCCCTTTTATATCTCATACTCTACACAGTATATTAACTCATATAACATAGCCTAAAATGAAATGGAGGAAGGCTTATAGGAAGACCTAAGTCCCTCAAAATTAATGCAGACTTAACTATTAACTAAGAGCAGAACACGGTGGAAGCCAAGGAACAATATAAGTGAAACTAACTAGTAAGGATGAAACTAGTGATTCGTGTAGGATAAGTATGAGATATAGAAATCCCCATATTTTTCTTAAAAGGGGGAATAATTTAGTATTGGAATGAAATGAACCTGAATGAAGAGCAATTGATATTGATGATTTGGTTTGAAAAGTTGTTGATCATAAAACACACTTACAGGAAAAAATATTATCCTTTCATTTAAGCTAGAGATCAAGCATTTTCATTTATACAATCTAATACATTATGAAACATAAAAATCAGAAGAAGAAAAAAAAAGGGAAGTGAACTTCCTGATGGAATAATACTTCCCTGCAACTTTAATATGCTGTTAATATCAATAGCAGTAATACTATCCTCAACGAGTCACAATGAGAACAACCCATTATAAACTAGGATTGAAAAAGTGCTACAAGAAAAAGTGATCTTCAGAAGAAACAGTCAGCTATATAGCTTATTTCTTCCAGGAAGCTACAATTATCAAGAGAAAACATTACTCCGAATGAAGCACAACTAAGAAGCAATGTTAATTGCCATAAAAAAATCACTTTTTCTCAAGTTTGGCCATAAAATTCCGGTATTCTTTCAAGAATTTGAAAACAACAAATAGGTGTTGTCACTCCAAATTACTCACAAAAAGTCAAAAACAGCTCTAGTATGTATTCATGGACATACACAATGCCAACTTTCAAATATCATCATTTTTTTCACTTTGAAAACAAAATCTACTCTCTTTTTTTTCAAATTTCACAATGAAACATGGCTAAACGTCCCTTTAATTGAAGTGTGTAACCAGCTACTATGATCAAAGGGATGAAACAAGGAAAAAATCTAATATACAATAAAACAAAATTAATACAAAATTTATAATCGTAGAATTACCTCAGGTAAATCGGAAAGAGTGATCAAGCAAAGAGTAGCCGCAGTAGCATTCCTCGAAAAAACAGCGAAATTCACACCACCATCTCTCGCAGTAGCACCAAACGGCAATGGCTTCCCTGATAAAACCTCAAAACGACATCGTTCCGTCGTCAGTTTCTCCACCACCACCGCAGTAGCCGCAGTCTTCACCACACCTCCACGTCCACTATGAACAGCAGCATTAACCACTGAAGACCTCGATTTTCTCCAAATACTCTCAAAATCTACACCGTTACTGTTTCTCCTCGAGAAAAGATGGTTGTGGAAAGAGAGTTTAGGTTTGTAGGTAGAGCTGGAAGGACAATGAAGTAACTCCATGGGAGAACTTTGAGGAAGAAGAGAGAGTGTGATCTAGAGTATGTGGCACTGAAATTGACAAGGACTGAGTGTGGGAGTGTAGTGCGTAAATGTCGACTGAAAAAAAGGAAAGAGATACATATTTTGAGAAACTGACAAAAGAGTAAGGCAAAACGAAAGCAACAGCAACGGCAAACAGCCAAGGTAAGCTATTTGATTGAAATGATTAAAAATGTTCTTAAATTATTTAAAACTAAATAAAAATACTTTTAGTTAATAATTAGGTTTAAAAATATTTGTATTATTAATAATGTTTATGTTTTAAAATATTTTTATTATCACTGAAATAGTTAACATGTACATATTACGTAAATTAGAAAATAATTAAATTATTATTTACCTCAAATCAAGTTTGAATGTTCTATAATGTGAACTGAATTATTTGATTCCAAAAGCTACTATTTGGGTTGATTAATGATTTAGAATAAGTGATTTCAAACTTTTAATTAGCTCAATCAAAAAATGTATTGTCCTTGATTACTTTCATTTATATATTGTAAAGACATTCCAGAATTTTAGTTCGATAGCAAATGTAGTGTAGCATTAGTTGTGTAGTGGGGGCATGCCATTGGTTCAGATTTTGGGTGGTGAATCAAGTTGTGTAAAGATTATCCAGTTTTTTCTCAATTAATTTCACTGAATATCTATCACTAAGGTTAGGATAGATGAGAAGGTGGAAATAAACTTGAAATGACACCATGTGAGGGAATTGAGTGGGTGAGAGAAGACAATAAACTTGAAATGATACTACTTATACAACTCATTTTCCCTACTTCTATTGGATAAGTTATTTTACTTATTTTTAAGAAACTTATTTTCTAGACATTTTAACCAATCAAACACAGAAAGATTTGAAAATATTGTTTTCCTCCCTACCAAACACATTAGTGTATAAAGCCATGGATTAATTGAACCCATTGCTACTAGATCAAAAGCTTTGCAATTTGTATCTTTTTCTTATAAACAAAAGATCTTTTATGTTCCACCTTCTCAATGGATTATGGCTCAACCCTCTATCATTCCTCATCAAAATACAAAACTTGTCAACTAGGGTGTGGCCTAGTGGTCAATAGAGTGAGTTAAAAATTATGAGATTTCAGGTTTAAATCATGTGACAGATCTCTTAGCATTTTCTCATATATTCTAATCTTAATAGAAAAAGATTCTTGATAAATGTTGATAGTGAGAAATGATATGTATACAATGGAATTAGTCGAGGTACACAAAAATTAGACCAGCCACCATAGTTATTAAAAAAAATACAACACTTGATACACCATCCAAAAACTTAACAGATGACATGCACCCTCAATACATCTAACGTTACACTACATTTACTATTGAATCAAAAACCTAAAATCTCTTTATCATATATAAATAAAGATAATCAAGGATAACACATTTGTTGATCGAACTAATTAAAAATCTAAAACCATTTGTTCTGCATCATGAATCAATCCCCGAATGATGGCTTTGAAAATCAATAATCCAATCCATATTATAACTACATTAACAATAACTTTTACAGCTTTTCCTAATTTTGGAACCCCATATCTGATTTCCTTCTAATTACTAGCACATAAAATAAGCATAAACGAAAACACAAACACTAGTAAAATTGCAGTTCTTTATCAAAATTTCGAGTTCGACCTCAGATATTGAAAAAAAAGCATGTTGAAAGCGATTTAGCTGAGACTTTAATGTTGGCACAAAACATAGAATTAAAAAATAAATAAAATAACAGTTATTTGCTTGGTGCGACCACAATATATGTATATTAGGGATACAATTAATATTGATATAATTTACTCAAGATAGAAGATTAAATTTCTTAATTATATGTATGTAATAATTTACTTTATGTTATATAAAAGTTATAATATCTTTTAGGATAAGGCACAAGTACACCCTAGACTATGACCGAAATTCCAGAGACACAAATAAACTTAACTAGGGTTTTATTACCCCCAACCCCCAAACTCATTTTTTTCGTATTTTTTTGCACCTTTTGTGCTGACGTGGCACATTTAACCACCCAAGTTGGATGTGTTTGAACAAACTCACATGCCATGTGTTTCTTATTTTTTATTTTTTATATTATTTTCTTTATCGTGTATTTAAGTTATGTTAATACACATATTTTATTTGCTTGTATCAAAAAATATATATAAGTTTTAGTATTAAACTTATTAGTTTAAGCTAAATAGATATATAAATTATGTGTACTAATTAATTATAAAGTTATAAATTAAAAAAAGATATGTGTCCAATTTGTTCACTCATCACATGTCTTCAAGAGAGTGTGCACTCTCTATGTCACGTCAGCATTTATGGTGTATTTATTCAATTTTAAATTAGTTTGGGACGGTAATACAACCCTAGTTAAATTTAGATTTGTATCTAAAATTTTGATCATAGTTTAGGGTGGTACTTGTGCCTTGTCCCAAAAATTAATCATGATTTTGAGATGTGTTATTTGAGTCGAGCTTCTATCGAAGACAGCCCTTTTGCCTCTATAAGATAGAGGCAATGTTTATAAATAGGCGAAATGGTCTGGTGGACCCTTATACTTGTATCAGTTTGTATTCTGAACCCTTCTACTTACATCTTTGTCATCTGGCCCCTTAAACTCAATAAAACACAATTTAACAAACCTCTCTGACCATTGACCAGGCTTATGTGGCATTAGGATGTCTGAGTTGGCAAAAGTGTGTAACTACACGCCTATTAAGGCGAGTGAGGAGCATTATTACTTAAAAAAAATATTAAAAATATAATTTTTTAAAATCATTAATTAAAAAACTCCTTCTTCTTCACCCATTACACCTCCTTTTCAGCCATATTCATTCCCTGCCCAACCCCTTTTTTTTTCAACAATCTATTTTCATTTATTTAGATTATCTTGGGCACCTCCTTGAGTCAACTAATTCACCGACGGAGGGAGAGAGCGGCGCTAGTGGTGCGATCGCCGGACACCATTGATACACTGTGGAGTGAGAGAGAGGCGCGACTGGTCAACGGAGAGGAAAACGAGGTGGGTGAAGGTGCGAGGATCTAATCATGGCGGCGAAAATGGTGATGGTGTGCGGCGGAGATGAAGACACAAATAGTGATGGTGTTCGGCTAGATCTGGTGTGGTGGCTTAGGTTGTTGGTTTTGTGAGATTGGAGAAGGAAAGGAAAATGGTCGTGACGTGTGGCGGAGATGAAGGCAGGTAAAGGAAGGAATATGAGTGGTTTCGCTGGCAACAATGGCAACGACGGCGACGGTTTGGGCCATGAAACAGTGGGAAGGGGAGAAACAATAATAGGTAGATTTCAACGAGTTTCATGGCAGAGGTTGGTGTGAAATTGTATTTGTAAGCAATTTGGGGTGTGAAAATAGTAGTCGGCGTTGGATTACGAAAATTTTGGCCAGATCTGATTGTGCGGTGACTTAGGTTGTTGTTACTGTGGAGGTTGGAGGAGGAAAGAAAAATAGTGATGGTGTGCGGCAGAGATGAAGACGGGTGAGGGAGAAAGTATATGTGATTTCGCCGGCAAAAATGGCGACGACGCCGGCGATGGTTTTCTTTTGGTCGTGAAATAGGGAGAATTAGAAATGTCAATGATAAATTAAAATGTTATTATTAAATAATTTTGGTTAATAATTTTTAAAAATAGTTATGAAATAATTATGATGTGGCATTAATATATCTGACGTGGATATGACATGTCAATTATGTAAAGGAGAGTGAGTTACACACATGGTTGGAGGGGCTTAAAAGCCTCATTTTAATTGAGTTTAAGGGTCCAGATGACAAAGGTGTAAGTAGAAGGGTTCAGAATACAAACGGATACAAGTATAAGGGTCCATTACACCATTTCGCCTTATAAATATAATCAACTTGATGATGCAAAATCACATTATTATATTGACAATGTATGTAACTTAAACTCTAATTTTATTTAGTTTAATTAATACGTAAGAACCAAGTCTTTTTTAATATCAACGTTAATTTACTAAATGACTTACAGCAACTACTAAACTATACTCGTTACAATCTGATTATATTATATACAAATGCAACTTTTGTCAAACAAGGGAATAATGGTAATTAGGATAGGATAATCAGTAAAACACTCAGTTTTATAATGTTAAAAATTCACAATAGATCCAGTCAAAGTGCAGGTAACATCAACAATCAGCTGAAGGAACTCTAACAATGAGTAGACATATAAGTTTTGCTTTACTATGTGAAGCCAAAAAATAGGTTACAAAATACTACTCATATTCATTTTATATACATCACTATTTTTATGCACATAACAGACAACCACTAATTATCTCTTGAACAGGTATGCATTTAATCCCTAGTTGTAACCCCAAAGCTAATATCCCTAGTTGTTGATTCTGTGGTGTTTGAATATCTTAATGGTGGGTGGAAAGAGCGGGGAAAGGGAGAACTAAAGGTCGATAAACACAAGACGCTAACATCAAAGCCTCTGTAAAGGTTGAGCACGGCTGATGCAAAATAATTGACAAATTGTAAATTGAAGATTATCAAGCAATATATGATATGGTTAGACATTTATGAGGTTCAATAGCATGTCATACTGGAAGTGATGAAAGAATTGAGTATATAAGGAAAAGTAGAGGCACACATCAAACTTGAAGACCACATGGCTTGTCCATCAAGGTAACCTAACATACCTATCCAAATAAGTATATATATCGAGGCAGTCTTTCCACTTCAGGAAGTATAATGGGACATACACAGCAATGCTAGATCCTAAACGAATTCTAGAACAGGCATATCCATCATCTTCACAGCTATTGCTATCATTATCTCCAAATCCCAGTTTGCATATTAATTGCATCCTGCTGTCTCATAGACACAAGATCGATCATTTTTCACATTTGAGAAAGCCTATTTAATATATCTTTAAGAACTTGTGTCAAACAACATATAATTCAACGACTTACAGACAAGTCTCTACTCAGTTGTGTTTGATAGTAATACGACCTTCTCTGCTATGTAGTTGTGTAACATCACCATTTGGAAGCTCATTGAATGATATGTCTATTTCCGTTTTTGTACTCTTACATCCTCTCATTGAAAGTTGTCTGCAATGTTTATACGTGGAACTTTGTCAAGCTTTTTGTGAATAAGTCAAAACTTATAATAGAATCACATATCTCAAAACGTCCGCCAACATACAAAGATGCCACAAGCATGCAATGAAACTTAGTAGCATATCACTGAAGTAGGATTTCACATAGGCGACATAAGTAGAGTGTAATAGTAGATGCACGAATAAATGGATTTGTCAGCCAAAAATTTGAAGTACAAGAAGAAAATTTATCATATATACAACAAAGAACATTCAAACTAATATCAAGTTAGCTATTAATGATTGAGAAACTAAATTGAGTCATGTTTTTACTCTACTCAAGCTGAGGGTCAATTAGACATAGTTTCTCTACCTTGAAAACAGACCCTAAATTACATCATGTTTATCTACTAACAACAACCATATTTCCAACCTAAATCCTAATTAATTACACAAGGAAAAAATTGCTTCCAAGACATGTGTGATTACAATGATATTGCCATTCAACATAACCCTATCATAATAATAATAAATCTCCTAGATATCATCTTAGATCCAAATATTCCCGATTAAACAACAAGCACATGTAAAATTAAGAAATTATAAACAAAAAAGTCCACAGTAGAAATTAGGATGTCAGCACATGCAATCACCGAATAGAAGCGTATTTCTTCATATAAACCAACTGCGAAAGAAACCTTGAACAAAAGGTTGATTACAACCGTTGGAAAGAAAGAACCGCAAAATTGGGTTTAAAATTTTGCCAATACATGTAGCAGAGGAAGACAATCTAGCACTCAGCAAACCGTTGAGACATATCGCTAAATCACTGCCTATTTCACATATAATTATCTCAGAAGCTGCTACTCAGCCAATTGTTCAGTACGTGTATAGTTGGGAGAAAGCCAGCACAATCTTTTAGAACCAAACAAAGAAGGTCGGAAAATACAATTTTGCCCTTAATATAAAGCACACATGTCGATCAGGAGCAGTCTGCTTCTAGACTCTTATACCAAGTAGTAATTTTTATAACTCAAACTCGAAACGTATACTGGCATATCCGTCATATATACTCGTTAATGATAAATTGGGTTAACTATGCCAAAGACCATACAAAAACCAAAGATGTACCAACTTTTACTTATGATCAATTAGAGAATATTAAAGTGAATGGTGGAAAATGAAGTTTGTTGATGTACCAACATGAACTGTATTGTTCATATTTTTCTTCCTTCAATGTAATCTAAAATCATCATTAGTGATACACAAACAAACAAACGACAACATACACCGTGTAATCCCACAAGTGGGGTCTGATGCTTAAGAAAGGCATACTAAAAAAGAAACATTCACTACAACAAATAATACGATAATCGAAGTGCAAGAAACATTAAAAAGTAACAGAAATGGAATAATATATTCATATACCGGACAAGTTCATACAATCATACAAGCAGTGATAAATTTGCAAATGTAGAAAAACGCCGTACAGCTTTAACTAATCTTTTAACCTAACCATTAAAATCAAGTATCCATAGATGCAGCTAGCAAATGCACACCTTGAAATTCTTAAACCACTGAAACTGACTCATCTTAACTCTTATTTCATCTCCATTCACATCTCTAATTACTGAAGTCCTAACATATCCCCTACAATTCACTCATCTTCTCAAATCCACACATCTTCTTAGGTTATCAAGTGTGGAGATGAGGGAACTTTTAAGAGTAAGCCGAAGTCATCAGTAACAGCCACGGTTAGGATTCTTTAGGACCAAGAATCTAAACCTTCAAGTTTGTGACAGTCTTACTCGTTTGAGGACTGTAGGTCCAGATATGAAGAGATACAGGCATGTCTGCTCTGAGTTGTCTGTTACCTAACAAGATCAGAATACAGACACTAAGAAAGGTGATATCCTCTATTTCAGTAAAACCTAGGTCTTTAACACATCAGCAACTGGCCAGTCTACTTATCATCTACCAAGAGATGAGCACATTTCGATAGTCGCAGTTCAAGAGTGAATTTCTACCAGCAGCTAGTAGAGAAGAAATCAATATATACAGAAATTGCACATGAACTAAACAAATCCTTGAACTACTAGGTATCACTTTCCAGTAATTTATATTCCAAAAAGAACTTTGGTAGGACTTGGAAAACAAACATGTCAGAGCACCAGGACAAAAAAAATTAAGTTATACAGGCTGATGTCAATAATCAAATATGTGAACCGACAGAATGATCCAGAAGCAAATTCCATAATTGAACTACATCTCAATTATCTCAAGATCAGTGATGTATATAGCTACTCTCAATTCATATTTACTTTTTAACATAACATTCATGTCCACTTCATTCATTATGCTAAGGACTATTAAAAGCAAATGAAAAATAGATAAAACCAAGAAAACTGAGGAAAAGCTATTAGCTTTATAACCAATGTACCTCACGAAAACAACTACTGAGAAAATTATACACAACGTAAACCAACGAACCCTTATAATCAGTCTTTCTTATAATAAATATAACTCAGACCACCTTTAATTGATTCAATCACAATTAACCACATTGCATTTGCCAATATCAAAAAACTACTCCTGAAAATTCGATAGATTTTCACCTTAAAACAAGCAAAGATCACCGTCAGAGTCCAACCCGGCGCTGTCATGCACCACCAAGCAAGGTACCCGAAGAATTATTTGACCCGACCCCACTGACAAATCCTTACAGTAGATCCTTACAAACCTCCTCCTCGCTCTCCAAGCCCCAGCCTTAAACTTCACCCTAGCCACCATCCTCACATTGAACTCAATTGCACCTCTTCGAGACCTTTCTTTGTTCATCCTATCAGAATCTAGTGTGTTCATCAAGATTACAGTCAGCTAAATTTGGTTAGTCCATGGTCTTAGGTTCAAACCCTTCAGGATGGCTCAGATGGTTTGGCTTTGGACTTCCATAATAGAGGTCTCAAGTTCCAAACCCCTTATTGGCTTTCAAGATCGAGCTCGTTCATGGGACTTGCCTAGTACTATTTATCCCTCGACTCGAGTAACACATATTAGAACTAAATTTAAAATATGAGAAGAGATAGATGAACTCACCGAGTCTCGCAAGATGAAGAACAACCAGAATTGCAAAATCTTCTACAAAGAGAACAGACCAATGGCTGCCACAATTTTGTTTGCAGAGTTTTCTGATCCGGGTAATATGAGTAAATTTGTTATGCTATGCCTAGACCATGCCAATTCTCTATACGAATGTCTTTTCAATTCGTGAAAATATTTGTGACTTTTTTTTAAAAAAAATTGGTAAAAGTTGTATTCCTCAGTATTCAGGGCTATGTTGGCCACCTCCAAAATTTACAAAAGAGTCATGGATAGTTACAAGGAACCTAAGGAAGAAATTCTGGGAGAAGGCTGTTGATATTGATGAACTTTGCGGTCCTGGTGAAGCTTGGTGGGGTGTGAGAGGGCAGATGCGGGATGATTTTAACCACAGCATAAGGCCATTTCTTATGCAGAACATTTTAAAAATAGTAGGTTTGTAGAGTCAGTTTTAGATGTTTACTGGGAGCTTCCACCTGTGGCTGGTCCTTCATTAACTCACCAGATGAGATAAGATCCTGCTCGTGCATCAAGTCCTATTGTTGAAGATGGCAGGTATGGCTTGTTTCGGAGGCTTGGCTTATCTGGACCGGAGGCATCTGTGATCAATGGTTACACTCAAATGGTCTATCTTCAGGTGTCAAAAGAATGAGATTTTGGTTTTGGTTGCCACTGCATATAAGTTGTAGTTTTGTATTAGCGATCTTTGTGTTTACTGTTCTTTAGTTCTTTCTGGTGTAACTCTTGAGAGGCCGTCTCTGAGCTGCAATAGATTTTACTCCTACAATCTTTCAGATGTCCATTTATCCCCGGGTCACTCTGATGTTTGTGCAGAGTAACAGAAGTCTGATGAGTGAAATTTTATCCCATCTGAATAATGTGCTCGTAAATTATATGCTAGAAAATAGCTTATGTGAAACAACTCTCCTTGTGCTCACTATTTATCTTAGCCTTTATCACAAATATGTTAGAATGGTTAAGAAGAGAACTAAATGTCGTGATCTGACACCCACTCCTGATGTTATCCTAGCCTTTTTATCCCCCAATTGAACATCTACTCAACTGAACTGAGGTTGAGAAATGAGAAGTAGCTGAGGTTGAGCAGTCCAGAAGCTTCTCTAAATGGATTTCAGTTTGAATAGTTTAGTATTTGTTACTAGATAAGCAATGGGTGCTTATTTCAAGCTTAGGCCCAGTCCTTTTTTTCTTTAACTGGGAACTCAGAAAACATGAGCATGGAAAGCTCAGAATTTGGAATCACATTCCATTCCATTCTGCTTGCTGTGAAATTCTTGAATCCAAAGGAGAAGATTGACTGAAATGTGGGAAGGATTTGTACTTCTCCAATCCAATAGGGATTATAAGCTATGTTGCTCGGACTCCCAAAAATGTCACCACACCCATGTCGGATCCTAAAAATGCATTATTTTTTAAAGATCCGACACACATCCAGCAATATTTCGTCTCTATTTTCTGTTACTGAGCAAGAAGGGAGATATTCCCTTCATAACATAACAACCTTTGTCACCTTTTTTTTCTCCTAAAACGGTGGCATCCAAGGCAGCTTGGCACACCTTCGACTAGTTTCATGAGGTACCTACTATCTCTCACCAACACAGAATAATAGTAGGACACTCATAGACAGGACCAAAAGAAAGGATAACATTCAAACACTCAAAGACAGAAGAGGCAAATAACAGAAATAACTCAAGTAGAAGAGCTCAGTTTCTGAGTGAAAATGCTCTTTTGAATAAAAAGAAACATAGTACAAGTACCAAGTCACTCTGTATAGTAAGGCTTGGACTAATGGAAAGAAATCATCAGGTGTTCTTGCCCCCGCTAAAAAAAATTTAACCTCAATATAACCTTTTAATAATCCATCAAAATTTACCCACTTAAGGCCAAAGCCTTAAATGGTAACTATAAATCTATAATCAATCAATCAAAATCTAAGAATAAATTAGGATATAACAAAATGTTACTCTACTATCTTCACTTTTCTTCTCTTTCCAAGAATGAACTATATTCCGATGCAATTGTATGGGGAGTTACCTTAGCGAGGACGATATACTGATGTTAATGGAAGAACTTTGTAAGATTGTCCGATGAAATTGCTGAAAGATCACCTCCATAACGCTTAATTCTTCATCTAGTTTATTTGGTCATGCAAAATAGTACAGTGATGCGAGGCATATGAAGAGGTCCGTAAGAAGAAGGCCCACAGCATCGAAGACGAACTTTGGAGCAAATAAACCCCATACCATCAAGTGTCGCCTTTGAATCGTAACACATATAATTGTAAGTGTCATAGATATAGCCATAGTAAGTCCGTACATCAAATAGACCTGGCATAACTGGAGAAAAAACAGTGGTTTCCTTTTCTCAGCCTGGACTTCTGGATGTCGTCGGCAAGCAACGATAAGTGGAAGTCCCATTACTGGAAGAATGTGGGAGAAACCAAATGTATCTATGGTAAGCAGGGCAGCTTGACGAATAAGGTTGAATTCATCAAACCCAACGAATGCGGAAGCATAGCGCAGGCCATCAAAGGCACACCAATGTCCAGTGCAGAAAAACAGACACACAGCTAAAAGACTCCATTTTGCCACCGGAGAAGAATATGAAGTTGAACTGTCGTAATAGTCATTCTTTGCTCGTTCCAACGTCATCAACCTAATTACACACCACCCTTGAATTACTGCTGCTAGAGCAACTAGAGGACCTTGTTTCCCGGATAAAATGATTATTGTTGAACTCCATGCTGATAACATGGCAGTTGCCTTAACAATTGTATCTTCCTCCCAACCTGAAGTCTTCTCTTTACCAAAAAGTTGAGATATTGCTAATAAAAATAATTGCAGAAGACCAATAACATAGATGATCCGAGGAATCCAATATGTTTTTATATCCACAATAACTGTGCTTGGGCTGAATAAGTTACCATCTAAAGCCCAAGCCAGAGCTATAAGAGAAGAAGCAAATATGGTTCCAACGGCAACTAACTTGAATATCCCCCGACAAGAACTGTGCGTGATGCTCTTGTAATAAAGTATATAAGCTAAAATGACAAGAGCTAAAAAGGGCAATATATCAGCAACATAAATCCATAAGTTGGTGCCGTTGTCAACGCTTACAGTCCATGAAGCAAATGACTTCAAAAATAAAGAATTGACAGCCTGCTTTGACTGTCCAAGTTCAATACCAAATCTGAGAAGAGGAACCACCAGAACAAAAAGAAGTCCTTCAAGAAACATCTTTTTTTTTACTATTGCATGACGTAATTGAAGCATTCCAGCCGTGGCCAACAGAAAACTTGCTGTTTTACCTTCCTCCAAGATGAAACTATTTGAAAGAAAACTGAAAGAACGAATCAGCACAGCAGCATAAGCAAAAATAGCCTCAAAAGAAACTACAAAATCTCCACCACGAGGAAGATAGCAACTGCATAGTTTGTCCAATTTCTTGATGGTGAAAATGTGAACAAAAAGAGAGAGCACCAAGATGCATAAACCAGTGCCCATCATCTTTAGATTGAACTCTGTCCATTTGGAACGAGCAAGTGCAGTAATACTTGACAGGAAATTAGAATAAGCTTCAACTTGCTTCTTCAGTTGAGGTAACAATGTTGAACAACTTTCCTTTTACAATTCAAAACAGCTTCTTTGGTATGTAACCAATTATCATGGGCCTGAGCATAGAGGTTCGATACATGAGACATATCTTTGTCTGAAAATCCTATCACTGATGAAGCTGAATATACATCAATGTATCTTTTCACCTGCCATGTATTCATGCAGAGGACATTAACGTAGTTCTGCATCCACCTTTCCGATCCTGAGAGATTTATTCCACTTTCAGGGGTAAAGATGTCCAAGTTCCAAGTACCAGCAGCTAATGCATACAGTTCAGGATTAACATTCCCGATGCTTCCAAAAGGATAAGGAATGCCAAGCAGAGCAGATACTGTTGCAGCAAAGTCAAGCTGCTCAATGGAGCTAGTGCATATCTTCCTCTTCTCTGTGTCAAGCCGACAAGATGAGCTATCAGTTTCAGACGGTAAGGAAGACGGATTCTTTTGCAAACTCATAGCAAATAGTGACGTTTCAACCTCTTCTGGAGCACCTCCACCATGATCACCGTTGATGGTTTGCCCATGATCACCCATCACAAGAAGCAGAGTATTTTCATGTAACCCACCAGTTCCACTTTGGCTTTCCAGGACATCAACAACTTTCTCCAAAATCCCATTGTACTGCTCCAACTTTTCTATCATTTCAGTGGAATCAACACCAAAAATATGTCCGGCATGATCCACGCCAAGAAAATGTGCTATAAGTACATCCCAATCTTCTTGATACAAGTATGGAAACAAGTGCTCAACGCAGCCATTATCTACCGTGTCAAGGTCTTTAACATTAAATGAAGGGAATGGATGAGATATATTAAAATGTTGAGGAAACAGTTGAACCCACGTGTCATCCCCCATCATCACAACTCGCTTGCCATTCTTAGCCATCTGATAAATCAAATTATCTTCAATGATAGCTGGTGCGCCAAAGCTGTTACCCACATCAATAAAAGTTGGAAGCCCACCAGTTGTTAATCCCTTTAGACGTTGCAAACTGGTTGTTGGAGGATCGGCAATACTTTAAAGATCTTAGCAAATGAACCTGGCTGAGATGCCAACTTGTGCAACACCTGCAATCTGTCCATCCACGGTTTTTTCTCATCAAAAAAGGTACTTGGAGCAACAAAGTCATGCCTGAGAGCATCAAGAACGATGATAACAATTGGATCAACGGCTGGTTTCGTCCAGCACCCTTTGGAATGGTTAACCATTTGATCATCTTGAGGAGGAGAGAAGCATGGAGATTGTTGAATATCAGAGCAGTGACTATATTGTGAAAGTTCAGTGCGAGTTAGGAGGAATCCTCTTGTGAAGACGAGAATAGCCAATCCATGAAGTATCAGTATCCCAAGGAACACCACGAAAGCCCATCTCCGCTTGCCCAAATTCTCACTTTTCCATGAAACCTCACCACTCTTTGACATTGTAAACAGAGGGGCAGTGATCAATTTTTAGTGGTAATTATGTATCTGCATCAAGTGTGACACTAATGAATCTTTAAGAACTCCAACACTTGTCACCTAATTAATTAAGGAGAAGGTAACAATGATGTGTAGAACTGATTCACATAAATTAAAGAGGAGCAAAAGAAGCAATTACAAAAGGCTTTGATATATATAACATGCTGTCAAAGTAACACTAGCCATTGTAAAGAGGGGCAAAAGGAGCAATTACAAAAAAGGAAATAAGGAAACTAGAGGTATCTTCACTTATCACAAAACATCAAGCACAAAATTTATAACTTCTATCAAGAAGCTCACAAGCATTATGTATTGCTAAAGAAGGAATTTCTTTACCAAAAGAGGATATAAATATCATTCCATAAAGATGAGCAAGAGATGGTACAAATATACAACCAATATAGTTGTTTGACATTATATGATAACAGATGACATTAGCAACTATTATTGATTTTCTAGAGAATGGAAGAGTTCCTTGAGTAAAAGTGTAGTTTCTTACTACACAACACATGCGCATAGAGCAGAGTTAGATTTTGTAGGAACTCACGTAGTAGGAAATTCAGTGATGTTGGTGTTTCTCTAACTGATTTTTAAAAGTTCTCTTTCTAAATTGGAAACTTATGCAGCTGCCAAGCAATAAAGGGGGTATGTTTGAGATTAGTCCTTTCGTTTCACAGCGATCATTAGGTATAATCTCAACTATGACAAGAGCAGGAGCTAATTTTTGTTCTAGATCGACATGATTCCTATTTTTCACAAGCACAGACTATGCAACAAAAATATGACCGACTTACATGAGAATCATGATCAAGATTGTACACTTGATCACCAACCTTTTAATGTAAACTTGATTATCAACTTTTCCTAAACATATAAATTTCTTGTTTTCTGCATTAGGTCAAATACTTGACGGTCTATCTTTAATTTACTGTAATTATTGCAGACAGTAACGTGCTATTCTACATGCTAGAATCAAAAATTAATTTTTTTCAAAAAATTATTATCAATTTACCTGATATCAGATATAAGGACATTGCATCTCTCCTCTTTGTCAAGTTTCGAAACATATGAAGTTTGAATCATACTTCATTTTCAGTTGTCGGAAAATTTCAAAAATAAGTAACTTCATCAGTCAGCGAGTTTGAATCAGTAGACAATTGTTTTAGAAGAGTATAGACAAGACTTTTATCGAATAAGTGATGTCGAAAAAAATTGAGTAGAAAAAGAAAGTTTGAAAGATAAAGCTTCAATAAACTCAATCAAAAAGGTAAACAACCCACGTCTATAAAAGAATCATCATAACATAGAAATGCCTAAATTAAAAAATAGGAGGTAAAAAAAGAGAATAAAAACAATGAGCTTGTTAAAATTGTGGTAAAAGATTCAAGAAATTAAGCATTGCGTCTCAATGGGGAATGAATCTAATAGCACAAATCTAAAATGAGCTGAGGAGAATCAAAAATCTGATAGGAAGAGTTCCGAGTTCCTACCATGGAAAAGCGCTTAAAGCTTAGATGAGTAGCGAGTCGGCTCCACAATAAGTTAACATCACAAAATAAATCTACCCATGTATTTTAATGGGTGAACTTTCTTCATTTGAAACAACATGATGAAAAAAAGAGGGGGAAAGAGAGTATATTTGTATGCACCACTTTATCCAAAGTTTACAATCTTCCTATGTATTTTAATATGATCTATGATCTTTTACTCTATATATAAGTTCCCAAGCCACAATACAAATAATGAAGAAATTAGAAGATTCAACTAATGAGCAATGTAAAATAAATGAAATTCAGATACCTGGAAATACGGTTAAATGAGTTAGTTGCGACCAATTCTTCTTCAGCTTCGGGAAGATCACTGAAACAGATAGTCAAAATATTGCATTCGAATTGAGAAATAGGCGTTCACATACTCTGAGATGTTGCACTTGACAAACAACTTGCAAAATATCTTGGAAAAGGGGGATTTTGGGATAGCTAATCTTGACTGCAGAGTCACTGTTAAGATGAAATCCCCCTGAAATTAACACTAATTCTGAAAGAGTTAATTCTCTTTTGATTGAACAACATACAAATTCCTTGTTATTTTCAAGATTGCTCACTTCATCTTTCTCATCTGGGTGGCAGATTTGTATTTTCAATTTGATTGCTTTTCGGATTTTTACAGACAAGAAAATGAAAACTTTTTGTATGTAAAACTATTAAAGACCAAAACTTGAAAACCCCATAGAATTAATTGTCAAATACATAAGAAACTCCATCTTCTTTTTATCCTTTGCTTATTTAATAAACCCATTCAACTAAATCTAAAAAATTGCTATTGATCAAAACTGAATTTGAAGATGAAGAGAATTGAAAGGAAACTTTACAAATTCATTCAACCAAATAGTGAAATATTGAAGGTTACCTGAGAATTGCAGCTACAAGGTGACTGTTTCAGAAAAATCAAAGTTTGGAGATTTGGCAGATGAATGGATTTTGATGAATCGGCAGAAAAGTAGAGTATAAATTTGTTTTCCATTCTATGTTTGCAAGTTTATTTTTATTTTCAATTTTTTTATATTATACTAAAAAAAGATTTGTGGGAATTTTTTTTACCGTAATTAAGTTTTAAATATTTAAAAGAAAAAAAAAAGTTTTCCAGTTACATAGGACTAATTTTTAAAATGATTTATATTTAATTATCCTAATTTTATTTTAATAATTTAAAAATACGATTTTTTTGATGCCGACACGTATGCACTTTTTCCTCTCCTATTTTTTTATTAATAAACTGTGAATATATTACCTCGACAATCAAAAAAAATAACAATCTAAAGAACACACTAGTTCCAATCCCCTTTCAGAAAGGGGGATAATACCTCAAAAGGTCACCCAACTATGCATTCTTCTCTCAGAAAGTCACCTAACTTTCAATTTTCACTCAAAAGTCACTCAACTATGCATTTCTTTCTCAGAAAGTCACTCAACTTTGAATTTTAACTCAAAAGTCACTCAACTTTGAATGTGGAGCCAATCTGATGAAATTTAATAAGAGCTTGGGTGTTATCAAGCCTTTGAATGTATGGTTACCTACAAAACAGAGAAGGATTTTGCCATTTTATAATGATACAGTCAACCTTGTTATAATAGTCATTAGGAAATAACAATCTTTTATAATAACAGTCTGAATTAATTTTTGATGTTATATTTTACTTTTTTATAACAATGACATCGGTTATAATAATACACTCTTTGTAAAAATTACCTTTTTATAACAATCATATTACTCACATTGTGTAACAATATTTTGTAAGAAGTATATTGTTTATATAGAAGTGATGAACATGGGCGGATCTATGAAGGGGTGTGGGGTGTCACGCATGTTGACACCCAATTTTGGCCCTCCACAATATGAATTAATCATCGAGCTTCTTAAATTCCAAACGAGTTCAAATAATTGACTTTATAAAATTCAGAAATATTTTTCATTATTATAAATAGCTTAGTCACTTCTTATAATTTTTAAATAATATATATGTTTACATAATTATTTATATAATTAGTATGTTCAAAAATTGTCCCAAAAGTATTTTAGTTTTAGCTAAATATTTGATTATTTAGTTTAAATTAATTAATAGATTATATTTCGAGTTAATTAGTTTAGAATTAAGTTAATTATTATATAATTATGTGTCTAATTAGTGTATTTTATGAATGTTCAAAAATTGTCTCAAAAAGATTTTAGCTTTATTAAAATATTTGGTTATTTAGTCGTTTATATTGTTAAAATTAATTAGTTTATAATTAGATTAATTATTTTATCTCGTGAAAATTAAGAAGCTCGTTAATTAATTAATATCAATTTGTCTCATTTAATTACTAGCCGAATCTATTGTAACTAAATCAAATTGGATAAGTTTTTCTAATTCCCTTTCAACCGACCCAACACTTTATTTGACCCAACCCATTCTTTTACTTCCTAAACCAGCCCAATTCCCACTCCCTTCACATTAACAATACAATACATACATGTACCAACTGACCCACTCCAATAAAATAATAACAACAACAGCATGACCGAACCGACCCCATCCCTTTTCCCTTCCAATTCTACTTATCAAGCAGCAGCCCAAATGCAGCAATACACAGCAACTCCCAACGTTCCCAAATGGCATGAAAAACACGGAACAACATACGGAAAACATTCGCGACGTCAATGGCGCGTGACCCGTACACCCTAGCGTCTTCTTCCTCTGCCCCGTGCTGCTCTCGTACAGTGTTTTCGACAGAAGCAGACCTGCAATTTTGCGTTGTTGCCCCATCCAGATTTCGTGGGATTTGGTTGAAATATCGCACAAACCAGCTTTTTCTTGGTCCTTGGGAAGTTTTGAATTTCGGAATTCGTGGAGAATCTCGATTTTACCCTTGTTCTTATTCAAAGTCCCTTCCGTTTTCCCCCTCTAAAGAAACCTGGATTTTCCCCTATAAATACATCTTTTCTTGTCATTTTAGGGGTTGGTTTTTTTTGGGTTGAAAACTTTTAGAGCAAAAGGTATTGAAAAAATAATTAGATGCAACATATATAGAAATACATTTCAAAGAAAACCAGAGGAGTTATTGTTTCTTCTTTAGTGTTTGGGTTGAAATTTCCGCTCAAGCATCTTGCTTGTTGTTTGTGTTCGATTCCGGACGTGGTGAAGGTGTCGTTCTGCTCGTGATATCTCTTGTTCGCCGCACTTCGAAAGGTAACATTTCTTCATTATGTTCTTTCCACCTTTTCTTCTACTTTAGAGCCGCATTTCGTTTTGTTTAGGTGGTTGTTGGTTGTTGGATGCCGTTAATTTAATGTATGAAGCATATGTTTTCTCTTTCGTTTGTTGCCACGGATTAGGCATAATGTCCTTTCAAGGTTCTGCTAAATTTCGCCTCATAGGGTCGTTTCATATATCTTTGTCCGAGTATATTTTGATGTTCCCATTTCTCGAAAACTGTTACTTGAATGTTTTTATTTTTATTTTATCAATGTTATTTTGTGTATGTCTCGTTAAGCATAGGCGTGCTGTGTTTAAAGTTGTCGCCTTCTGATGTTAGTATTCATGTAAACTTAAGTTCTCGAATCAACTAATAGTGTACATATATATATATACATGGTGTAATCGTGTGTTTGATCTAATCATTTAATTTTTATCTATTTCTTAAATGTCTTTGTTGTCTTATTGTCTAATACAACTTGTTTAAATCGAGTTTATATTTTCCCGCTATTCAAATGCTAAGTCGAAAATGCTTATGTTTGTAAGTTGAATCGGTGCAAAATCTGAGTTTCTTGTCTTATGTTTCAGATTTGAAATTTTGTTAGAATTTAGTTATTAAGGTTATTGGAGCATGATCTTTTGTGGTGTTAGTCTTTCATTGTGACATGGAAATTCTTAATTTCTAATATTAATTCTCCGTTGTTTTGTCGAGTTTTATTGTGTGCATATTCTAAATAGTTCATTTAATATATGTCGAAAAGAGAGTAAGCATGAAAAATAAGAAATCGGCAGAGACTAAGAATAGATTTGTTCATAATTTGTATGCCATTTATATCTACAGCTTCTGATTTGCATTTTTTGTTTTAATTTCCTTGATTGAATAATGCATTTGATATACTTTTGCTCTTTTAAAAGAGTTAACAATATTTGTGAATGGGCATTAAAACAACGTTTGCTATTTCCTCTCCTTGCGGCTAATAAGGAGTATTTGTTAAAGTCATTTGGATTGATTAGTTAGTTCCATAATCTATTTGATGAGTAATTTGTTGTGTTGACTTATCAGTTGTCTTACACTTTTATTTTAATAATAAATAAATAAAGATGTGATACGGTATTTTATCCTATGCTAATGTAATTTTCTTTCTTTCGTATGTAAAAATCTGCCCGAGTCCTCACGAACTCCGTTCTATCCCTTTGCATTTCGGGAGAGTCATAAAGGCTCAACTTCCCCTCTTTTTGAGTCGACTAGCTATAAAAATCAACGAACAGGTCTTGGAGCTTGAAAGAATACGCAGCGGATCAAAATTTGGAAAGATTGGGTGAAAAGCCCACCTTTCATTTTTTGTATTTTGTTATTTTTGGGCCTAAGCCCTTATCATTAAATTTTGCTATTATTTTGTTAATTTTTAGGGCAGGTGGAAAATTGGGCCTAAGACCCAAAAGAAAAATATTTTATATGTGTTAGTCTGGACAGGTGCAACCCAAATGGGCCGAAGACCCAAAACGAAAATGGGTCCAAATATCGGTCCAAGCGGACATAAACCAGATTTGGGCCCAACTCTCTTTCCCTCTCTACTTTACTATGTTCGTTTTACTTGTTAGTATACGCCTGTTGTATTCTATCAATTTAGCTAAAATCGGTCATCCTTAATTAGACTTAAAGAATATTTTTTGCAAAAAAGTATTTCACTTAGTTAGTATTTCTATTTTCCCCTCTAAAAATAGCTCTAACTATAAATTTTGCAATTCAAGATAAGTTAAATTATTTTAGCCAAATAATTAATTGCCGGAAATCCGCGTATTAGCGGGCATTTCGGGTGCTTTCAAACCCTTCCCGAAATGCTAATAAGAACCCTCGAACCCCTTTTAAGTTTTCATTAGATTTCTGTTTTAGTCTTTTGAAAACGATAGTTTTCTTGATTTTTCTCAAAAATTAAGTGGCGACTCTTAAAACCAGTTTTAAATTCATTTTTAAATAAAACAACGCCACCTCCGAACTTCGACGGAAACTCTATATATACATAGGTATATATATATAATATTTATATAAATATAAAGTGTGCCACCCAGAGAACAAAACTGGCTTGTGGTGCCCCAGTAGGAGGGCAACTTTAGAAGGCTGATGTTGCGGGTTCGAATCCCATTTGTACCTATTTTTTTGAGAAATTTGCTGCAGACAATTTTTAAGGGAAAAAAAAAAAGGCTCCAAGCACGTTTTTTTAAGGAAAAACAGCTGACACATTATTTTATTTTATTTTATTTTTATAATTGTTATTGACTTAAATTAAATTAATTACATTATTACTCCTTTGACTTTTCTTTTATTTAGCACCCACGGACTCTAAATCCTGGATCCGCCACTGGTGATAAATATATAAGTGTTGATGAAGAGTCTTATTCTAATTCTGTATATAAAAAGGAGCCGGTCCTACTTTGATGATATGATAAACTTTAGCTTTCTAAACAATTGGCAACTCTTTTTAACAGGGATATTTGAAATATATAATTATAAGTTTTGGTCAAATATATTTGAGGATCTCGATTTTGGTCACTCATATATATATATATATATATATACTCAGTGCTCGATACTCATATTGAAATCTGATTATTCTAAATTTACATTAGGTAGGGCCTCATTCGAGATGTAGCACTCTCTACCAAAGATTTTTCCATACCAAGGCTCAAACCTGAAATCTCTAATTAAGAGAGGAGCATGCCACCACATCCGTTGGTGGTTGGTCACTCATGCATACAAAAGCCTTTTTTTTGTTCAATGTACAATGAATCGTTCATTCATTGAATCAAAATTCTACGATAAAAAACAATAGTAGTACTCAATTGGAAGTAAAAGCCAAAATAAGATGAATATATATATATATATAATGTGTTACAAGATCAAATTATGATCTCAAGAAAGATCCTTTCCTCGACAATGGACAGTCAAAACCTATTTTCCTCTTTATGAACGTTTGAAAAGGAAAAATTGAGAGCTCTTACGAGTTGTAAACCATGGAAAATTTTGATCAATATATATATATATATATAATTAAATAAATATGTGCTCAAAGGTGATAAATATTCATTTATATCATATTGAAGCAGGTAAAGGATTCATATAAATTCAAGCCTTACTGTTACCTATTATCAAACAAAATTTTAACGTGCCAATAATGAAGATATATTTAAATTTAAATAAATAATAATGTACACATATTTTCTTAACAATTACACATAATTGGTATTTATAATAACTTAATAAGTACATGATATGAGCTTTTACGTGGACTATTACTACTATTATTTAATCGTAATTAACTAACACTACAATTAAAGTATTAGGCACTAATGTGATACGTTTTGTTCTTTCTTTTTTCCTTCGTCTATGCTTTAATATATAATTTTGATTTTTTTTTATATATATATATATAAGTTCTTTTAAAAAATAATGATTGGTGAAATTTTTAACTCTTTTAATTTTGGAGACTAAAATCACATTATTTACTTAATTGAAGGTCAAGTATTGCTTTGTTGAACCATGCATGAATCTAAATCATCCATAGTAAAATATTAATTCATGGATCAAAAGTCATTATTTTCCAAGATTGTTAATACTACTGTTTTGCTAGTGCGTAGCTCTAATGGCTAATGAAAATGATTTATTGACTACCCTTTCCCAAAGCATAGAGTTATTTTATGATTTGTGATTTTAAAAGGTTGCACTAATTAGAGTGATGATTTAAAAACTTTTAATTGATTAGAAAAAGAACATAATTAGGTCCACCACCATGTGTGGAAGAGGACTAATTAGTATAGAAGGATGATATAATTGAACAATAACATGCAAAAAGAATTAAATTTACATAACTTTATACTTAATATTCTTGACCGTAGTTTTAGTATATTCTTAAAATGAAGAAAAAAGATAAATAGTTGAATATTTATTTCATTTTATATTTCTAACAATCATTTAGGTCTTTGTTTAAACTTCTATACTTCTGTATTTTCTTTCCATATTTGTATTGACATGTTTCATTTGAATCGAAGATATATTAAAAATAGTATTTTCACTTTCAAAATATAAGAACAAGACTGCGTACACACTTGACACCACCCTCTCCAGATCTCTCATTTAATTTATGGGATTACATATTATATGTTATTGTTGTTGTATTTAAGTCCTAATTGTTTAGTTATATAAAGTCATATTTGTTTTCTCTAAAATCAAATTTTTTGTAAACTAATATTATGGATATTATTTTACTTCTAATATTTCAGAGTTACTAGAGTGACATTTGTTCAACTAATTGCTTCACATTTTCACTTTTCAAACCATAATTTTGAAATGTCTTTACTATACTAGAACATTATGTTTATACTCTTTAATCATTATACTTCTAACATATGAGTTGTGACATGTCAAAATAGATTTATAAAACAAAAATGATCATACTTCTTGTTGACACCCAATTTTGGACCTCCACAATATAAATTAATCATTTCGAGCTTCTTCAATTTCGAACGATTTAAAATAATTAGTTTTACAAAATTTCAAAAAAATAATAATATTGTTTGCAAGTTATTTTAAATAGTTTTGTCACTCTTTTATAAATTTTAGATAATATATATGTTTTATATAATTATACATTAATTAGTACATTTTATGAATATTCAAAAATCGTCTCAAAAAGAGTTTGTTTTTAGTTAAATATTCAATTAAACTAATTTGGTTTAAAGTTTACTTATAAGTTATTTAGTTTATTAGTTTAGTTATTCTTACTTTACGTCATTTTATTTTATTTTATTTTTGTTGATTTAAAAAGTGCATTTTTATTAATGTACGTTCTTTAAGTTTTGGTTGTAGATTTAAAAGTGCATTTTTATTAATGTACGTTCTTTATGTTTTGGCGGTAGTTTAAGTTAATTAGTTTATTAT
>JAJOOO010012283.1:0-13572 GCA_029582685.1 Solanum piurae | reverse complement strand
CTTCTTCAATCCCAAATGGCATTGGCCGATTGAGGAATTTGAGGCATCTAAAACTCTTTGGCTTTGATGGGAAAATCCCAACAGAAATCTCATACCTTTCCAATTTGGTTTCACTTGATCTTTCTGGTAATGGATTACAACTTGATGAGATAACATTTGAAGCAATGTTTCAGAACTTGACAAATCTGAAGGTACTTTCTCTCTCTGAAGTCAACATCTCATCACCGATACCTGTAAGTATTCTTCCCAATAGCAGCCTCTTCCAGCTTCATCATCTCCACATACTAAACCTTGATAACAATTACTTTAATCCTTCTTCAATCCCAAATGGCATTGGCCGATTGAGGAATTTGAGGCATCTAAAACTCTTTGGCTTTGATGGGAAAATCCCAACAGAAATCTCATACCTTTCCAATTTGGTTTCACTTGATCTTTCTGGTAATGGATTACAACTTGATGAGATAACATTTGAAGCAATGTTTCAGAACTTGACAAATCTGAAGGTACTTTCTCTCTCTGAAGTCAACATCTCATCACCGATACCTGTAAGTATTCTTCCCAATAGCAGCCTCTTCCAGCTTCATCATCTCCACATACTAAACCTTGATAACAATTACTTTAATCCTTCTTCAATCCCAAATGGCATTGGCCGATTGAGGAATTTGAGGCATCTAAAACTCTTTGGCTTTGATGGGAAAATCCCAACAGAAATCTCATACCTTAACAATTTGGTTTCACTTGATCTTTCTTATGGTTATGCATTACAACTTGATGAGAGAACATTTGAAGCAATGTTTCAGAACTTCACAAATCTGGAGATACTTTCTCTCTTTGAAGTCAACATCTCATCTCCGATACCTGTGAATATTTCTTCTTCCTCCTTAAGGTACTTGGATCTTGGTTATACTAATCTGCGAGGTGTTCTCACAGAGAGCTTTTTCCTTCTGTCAAACAGCTTGGAAACGCTCAAATTGAGTGATAATGATCTTCTCAAAGGAGTTTTTCCAAAGACCCACCGGAGCAACACTCTGTTAATGGAGTTGGATATTTCATTCACAGGCATCTCTGGTGAGCTGCCTCATTCAATTGGCACCTTCAGTTCCTTGAATATCTTGAACCTCCATAGATGTCAATTCTCTGGTTCCATTCCTGATTCCATAGGCAACCTAACACAAATTACGGAATTGGATTTATCTAATAATCATTTCACTGGCCATATTCCTTCCACAATCTCTAAATTGAAGCACCTCAGAATTTTATATCTTTCTGACAATTCCTTTTCAGGTGAAATTCCTGATGTTTTCTCTAACCTCAAAGAGCTACGTTATTTACATCTTTTTAACAACTCCTTTTCAGGTGAAATTCCTGATGTTTTCTCTAACCTCCAAGAGCTACGTACTTTACATCTTTCTTATAACAGCTTCACTGGTCCGTTTCCCGCTTCAATTTTAAGTTTGACACATCTTGAATACTTAGACATGTCGAGTAACTCCCTATCTGGCCCACTGCCTAGCAACCCAAGCATGCTTCAAAAGCTAACTTCTGTGGATTTGTCATACAACTCACTGAATGGTACCATACCATCTTGGGTGTTTGGCCTACCTTGGCTATCTTCAGTGTTGCTCCAACATAACCAATTCAGAGGACTAGTCGATGAAGTGATCAAAACAAACCCAACATTAAACGAACTGCATTTAAGCAATAATCAACTCAGTGGTTCTTTTCCTCAATCACTTGTGAATCTCACAAAGCTTTTTACCCTTGACATTTCATCAAATAACATCACCATTGATGAGGGAATGAATATCACCTTTCTTAGCCTATCATCTTTATTCTTATCATCTTGTGAACTGAAGCATTTTCCATACTTCTTGAGAAATGTAAAGACACTTGTGTACTTGGATATTTCTAACAATAAGATTTGTGGTCAAATCCCTAACTGGTTTAGCGGCATGAGGTGGGACTCGTTGCTGTTCCTAAACCTTTCTCATAATTCATTGACAGGCCACCTACCACAATTTCATTTCCATAATCTAGGGTATCTTGATCTGAAATTTAACTCCCTTCAGGGTCCACTACCTTCATCCATTTGTAACATGAGCTCGCTTGAATTTCTTGATTTATCACGCAACAACTTCAGTGACTCAGTTCCACATTGCTTGGGAAGCATGGCTTTACTAACGGTGCTGGACTTAAGAAGGAACAATTTCACAGGGAGTCTTCCCCCATTATGTGCACACAGCACTTCGTTGAGTACCATTGTCGTAAATGGTAATCGATTTGAAGGACCTGTTCCTGCGTCGTTGCTCAACTGTGATAGTCTAGAAGTCCTTGATGTGGGGAACAATGCTATAAATGACACGTTTCCAGCTTGGGTCGGAACTCTTCAAGGGCTACAGGTCCTTATATTAAAGTCGAACAAGTTCCATGGACCTATAAGTACGTGTCAGACTAAGTTTTGCTTTCCCAAGTTGCGAATTTTTGATCTTTCTCGTAATGATTTCAGTGGCTCACTTCCTGCAAAAGTTTTTGGAAACTTCAAGGCAATGATCAAATTAGATGGTGAAGACACAGGAAATATCAAGTACATGGAATCTGTGTTGAATTCGTCATTTGTCACATCGTATGAGGATTCAGTGAGTTTGGTAATCAAAGGGCACGATATTGAGCTACAAAGAATCAGCACAATTACGACAACCATAGATCTCTCAAGCAACCATTTTGAAGGTGTCATTCCGAAAACACTAAAGGATCTCAGATCACTTTGGCTACTCAATTTATCTCATAACAATCTCACAGGAGATATTCCAATGAAATTAGGACAATTGAGTATGCTTGAAGCTTTAGATCTCTCTTGGAATCGGCTCACTGGAAAGATTCCACAGGAATTGACAAGAATAAACTTTCTCGCCTTCTTAAACCTCTCTCAAAATCATCTCGTCGGACCAATTCCTCAAGGTCTACAATTCAACACATTTGAAAATGACTCATATGGTGGCAACCTTGATTTATGTGGTCCTCCTTTATCAAAACAATGTGGAACGAGTGATTCATCACATGTTCCTCAACCATTGGAGTCTGAAGAAGATGAAAGCGAGTCATATTTTTTTAGTGGATTTACGTGGGAATCAGTAGTCATAGGCTACAGTTGTGGTCTAGTTGTTGGAACTTTCATGTGGAGTCTCATGTTTAAATATCGTAAGCCAAAATGGTTTGTGGAATTTTTTGATGGACTCATGCCTCACAAAAGAAGTAGGCCAAAGAAGAGAGCTCAGAGACGACGGTCTTAATGGAAGATTGAGAGGGCTAACTTGTCTTTGTTTGATTTTGTCGAATGATTAGTGAACTTTTCTGGTTCTGTTTTTGTATTTTTAATTTTCTGTTTGTTGTTTATATATGTATGATAGAAACATAATTATATGTGTGTTATTTTAATATCAATAGAGAGTTTGGTTCATGATTGAAATTAGTTTATATTTGTGAAAATTGATGTAGAAGAATACTCAAAACTACAGAAGTGGCTAATAATTTTGTGGTACTTCATCTTTCTAGTCATAAAACATCCTTAAAGTTTGATCTTCACCAAGTTATTCAAAACATACTAATTAAGCTGGAAGACGCATATCAAACAAAATTTTGCATAAAAACCAAATAAAAGCACAAAAATAAAATTCCACAAGGCGGAAATGAAGGACTTAAATCATGTCTTTAATTATTCTTCATTTTTTTCCTCACTTGACTTAGTCAAGCAACAGTTTCCGTCATTGGAAATTTCTTAGAAGTTCTGCAGAAATTTTTCCACATAATGGGACCAATTTCGCATCATCTTCGGTAACACACCCTGCAGTTATAGTTAATGACCTCAAAATGAACTTTGTGATTCAATTTTTCTAAACTTTTTCTTTCTTCAACTTTGAGATTCAATTGTTCATCAATCCCGATTTATCATAATCTTTTCCCCCCTCTAGTCTTTTGAGGAAATTGGCTTAAAGGCTTACAAGTCATCGTCCGCTAGTTACATTACCGTATCCCTTATTTCCTTAGGTGGAATGGAATATTGATGGATTTTCCCTCATTAACTTAATGTGATCGAAAACTATTGTGTACCTAACAAGTTTGAAAATAGCAGATGAGACAACTAATCACTAACTCGGAATATTGTATAAATTAAATTCCATAAAAGTTTATTGCATTCTTAAAATTGGTTTCTCTATCCCGAACGTACCCTAACTGTTCTCATAATTGATTCAATGAAAAATCTTGACTTTTTATGATTATATAGATTTCGTAGAAAATTGCACTAAAATTTATTGCATTCATACAACTTGGTTTCGCGTGATTAAAGTGTCCCTTCTTGTCATAATATGGAAGATGAAATGGAGTAACATCATGCATGTCTTTATTGCTCATTTATTATTATTTTTCTCAATTGACTTGGTCATACAATAGTTTCTCTCTTTGAAAAGTATTGTGGAAAACAGAAGAAGATATGTTGATGGAAAGTTAGACAAGAATGACTTAAAATAGGAGTTCAAATTTCTACCTATCCATCTATACTAATGTTAAATTGCTATGATATTTTCAACTTAAAACACTTAATTTAGTATATTTTCTATAATTTATAATATGTTATATTATATTTTATTTATTTATTTAATTTAAAATATAGTGTACTACATGATTTAGCATTCATGTGCAATGCACGTGCATCAAAGCTAGTACTATGTTAAAAACTATGTTACTTAGATTATTTAAAAATGTCAACAGGTACGTGTTAGATTCTTCAAAAGTTATGTATTTTTTAAGGAACCAACATTGGTGCAACATCATCATATTTTTGGAGAGCCTGAGCAACATAGTTCATTTATACAAGAAAATTGGAAAAAGAAGTGCAATAAGCATATAGAGTTTGGTTCATGATTGAAATTACTTGATATTAGAAAGTTAACATTTGTGAACATTGATGTCGAAGAGTAGTCAAAACTACAGAAATGGGCAAAATGCTCTCTGGAATTGGCTCACTGACAAGACTACAATTCCTGGCAGACTAAAAACTCTCTCTGAATGTTCTTATCAGACCGATTGCATGTTCCTCATCCATTGGAGTCCGAAGAAGAGTCGTATTTTGTTAGTGGATTTACGTGGGAATCAGTGGTCATAGCTATGGATTAGTTGTTGTAACTGTCATGTGGAGCCTCATGTTTAAAGCTAAAATGAATTGTGGAATTTTTTGAAGCCATCATTCTTTTGATGTTTCGTCCATGATTTTAAACATCAAAGGCTGAGTTGATTAGATCATCTCTAGATCTATAAAAGCAAAAGACAGAAACCTGTGATCCTTCAATACAATTAGCCTCTCATCAGTTTTCTTTGCTTGTGCATCATTTTTTTATTTGATCACTACACCTTTATCTTGTGTCAAGGGTCTATGGAAACAGCCTCTGGTTATTTTCCATCACTGTGTATCATATAGATGGAATTTCCCTCATTAACTAAATGTGAGAAGTCTTGATAAAACAGCACAAGAATAGAAGAAGCATGAAATAGAAAGAGTAGCATTGCTTAATCAGCTAGTACTGTAGCTTATCGTAATCACTAGTAATTGATGAATCACACTTGAAGCATATCATGAATTTGGCTTAAAGACTTAGAAATCATCGTCTGCTAGTTAATACGAGACGGTCCTATATATGAAGAATAATGTAAAAAGTCTTGTGTACCTAACAAGTTAGAATGTTCAAATACTTTTAACTAAAATCTATCTATAGTTTTATTATTATTTTGTATTCTTCTGCTTTGTGTATCATCGAGTTCTCTTACATACTCTGATCCCTGATTTTGTAAGAACAGAACATCCTGTTATTTGGTGAATACAAAAAAAGAGTCTCTTTTTCTTTTATTCATTTCTCTGTTTTGTGTTGCTAATAAGTCTATGCTTTTCTTCTTTCCTTTAAGCATCATTTTTGCTCTCCCAAGTAGGCACTTTAAAACAAATATAAAACATTACATTTTAAAATAAAATGACAAAAGTGAATAAATTAATCAGTGGATTTACGTGGGAATCAGTGGTCATAGGCTACATTTCACTACAAGTCTACGACGAAAATAACTTTTAGCAACAATAAATATACACATTAACAAAGAGTGCTAAAACCTTTACTGGTATTAATTAATTGTCATTGGATTCAATGTCTCTATAGGCTTTAGGGACACTTACAAAAAGTACTAATTGCCGCTAAAAATACATGTTTAGTAGCGATTAAGCTATAACCGTTAATTAATTACCCCTAAAGATCATTTTTGATGTAGTGTAGATCACTACACCTTTATCTTGAGTCGAGGGTCCACTACTAGAAAACTGTAAATTACCTGAGAATTTCATTTGGGGATTATTTTCGCAGAAATTTCCTATGAATTTTCATGCAGAAATATGAAATTCCTAAATTCTAGACTTCTCTACCTGCAAAAAATAATTTCCCAGAAAAATTGGTAGGTAACTTTGGCTCTATTTTTACAAAATTATTACCTGGGGAATTATTTGGGAAAAATAATTTGCAAGTAGTATTTTCATATGTAAATTCGCAAGTAATAAAAAAAAAATTATTTTTTAGTATGTTTGCAAGAAAATTCCTAGAAAAACGTATTTGCGGATTTAGCTAGAAATACTGTATCACTTTTTTCCTTAGGTGGAATGGAATATAGATGGATTTTCCCTTATTAACTTAATATGAAAATTATTGTGTACCAAACAAGTTTGAAAATAACAGAAGAGACAACTAATCACTAACTCGGAATATTGACCTTTTATGATTGTATAAATTCCATGGAAAGTTGCATAAAAAATTATGCATTCATACAACTTGGTTTCTGTTGATTAAAGTTTCTCTCTTTGAAAAGTATTGTGGAAAATAGAAAAGAGATGTTGATGGAAAGTTGGAAAAGGATGACTTAAAATAGGATATATATCTATTCATCTACTCTATACTATCTTAAAAAATGTTAAATTACTAAAATATTTTCAACTTATATTTATTTATTTAATTTAAAATATAGTGTACTACATGATTTGGCATTCACGTGCGTCAAAACTAGTACTATCTTAAGAATATGAATTCTCTAACTTAAATATTAAATTACTATAATATCCCAACTAAAAATACTCATGAATTTAGTATATCTTCTATAGTTTATATTTATACTTATTTATTTATTTGTTTATATTATATTAAAACATATTATTTTTTTCACATTGAAGGGTTGTGACTTTTCCGATGAGTTGTGACTTTTTCAAATAATTGCGACTCTTCTAAAAGATCAGTTGCTCTATTATGACCAGAATTTTTGTTGTGGATATTGATATTCCTTTTTTAAATTGAGAAAAATGTGTAGACTCACATATCCTACGTGACACATTACACCTAGAACGTTACATAGTAGAAAAACTGAAAATGTCTACTACTCCACTTGAACTGTATCATATTTGTCCTTTTTCCCACCTGTAGTCTTTGTGGAAATTGGCTTATTAAAGACTTTGGCTTAAAAGAACAAAATAAAATTCCACACGGTATTATTGTTTTGTTGTTACATAGGAGGAAATGAAGGACTTAAAATCATGTCTTTAATTATTCTTCATTATTTTTTTCCTCACTTCATAACTTAGTCAAGCAATATATAGTTTCTCTCATTGGAAATTTCTCACAACTTATGCAGAAATATTTTCTACACTGTGTTACGTAACTTGACCAATTTCACATCATTTTGCGTAACACACACGGTAGAGATAGTCGATCGATCTCGAAATGAACAACAACATCTAGGGAAAATGATGTGTAACAAGTTGTTAGAAGTGACTAGTACTCATTCATGGACCACAAGTGACTGAAAATTAACTCAACACTTGGGACAACTTTTTCTGCAACCATACCCCATTTTATTTGTCTGGATGTGTTTCTTTTCTTTCGTTAATTTATAGTCCCATGCATAAACAAGTCAACAACGCTACTTTATGAAATATTGTTTAGTTAATTGTTCACTTTATTTAATGTGGAGGTCGTTGTAATAATTAAGAAATGGAATAGTGTTTAGTTAATTATAGCATTCTTTCTTACGTGACTATTTATTTTATTGACTTATTATATCTTGGTAATTATCATGAACCCATTACGTTTACCATTTTTATTCTTCTTTCTATTTTTATTCTTTCATTATTAAATATTCTATAGTATACCAAACTAAAAAACCTTTTGCATTATACAAAATATATTGTTGGGTGTTAATAAAAAGATCAATTTGCTTTTTGGTGTATTCTTTAAATTACAAGCACTACAACAAAAAAATATTTAGCAACAATAAATATGCACATTAATAAAGAGTGTTAAAGTTTTTACTGGCATTAGTTAAGTATCATTAGATCCAATGTAGCTAAAGACTTTAGAGACATATACAAAGAAGGTTAATTGCCGCTAAAAATACATTATATCATTATATCAACTTATCAAATTCAGCTCAACTATTTCAATATCATTGTATATAAACTTGTTAAAGTTTTGAGGAAGATTTTATTATTCTAACTTTATATTATATCTTTTCATTGAAAATTTTCGTTGTTTGTATTTTACTTCATAAAGGTCTGTGTACCTCGTACTACCTTGAAACTCTATTCAGTATGTTATAAGTATTTAATTTATGTATGACAACTAAAAATAAATAAATTAAAGGGCCTTACATTAATGTTTTCATAGAATTTTGATTATTCTTACAAATCTATAAAAATTTACATAGGACACTTAGAGAGTAGTATATATATATGTGTGGATAATACTGATTGATTTGTAAGAAGAACACATCCAAAATGGTCATGAGTCTGTTTTTCTTTTATTCATTTCTCTGTTTTGTGTTTTTAATAAGTGAATGCTTTTCTTCATCCTTTGATCATCATCTTTGCTCTCCCACTGAAGCTTCCTCTTTGCTTCAGTTCAAACAATCCTTTCAAATTTCCGACTACTTTAGTTGTTGGGATTATGAATCCCGGCATTATGATTACCCAAGAACAAAGTCTTGGAATGAGAGTAGGGATTGCTGCAGTTGGGATGGAGTCACTTGTGACTTATTAAACGGTCATGTTATCGGGTTAGACCTTAGTTGTAGTCTGCTTTTTGGCACTTTTCATCCCAATAGTAGCCTCTTCCAACTTCATCATCTCCACACACTAAACCTTGCTTACAATGACTTTAATCATTCTTCAATCCCACATAACATTGGCCAATTGACAAATTTGAGGCATCTCAACCTTTCTCATTCTTTATTTCAAGAGAAAATCCCAACAGAAATTTCATACCTTTCCAATTTGGTTTCACTTGATCTTTCTGGTTATGGATTAGAACTTGATGAGAGAACATTTGAAGCAATGTTTCAGAACTTCACAAATCTGGAGGTACTTTCTCTCTCTGAAGTCGACATCTCATCACCGATACCTGTAAGTATTCATCCCAATAGCAGCCTCTTCCAGCTTCATCATCTCCACACACTAAACCTTGATAACAATTACTTTAATCCTTCTTCAATCCCAAATGGCATTGGCCGATTGAGGAATTTGAGGCATCTAAAACTCTCTGGCTTTGATGGGAAAATCCCAACAGAAATCTCATACCTTAACAATTTGGTTTCACTTGATCTTTCTGGTTATGGATTACAACTTGATGAGAGAGCATTTGAAGCAATGTTTCAGAACTTGACAAATCTGGAGGTACTTTCTCTCTCTTATGTCAACATCTCATCACCGATACATGTAAGTATTCATCCCAATAGCAGCCTCTTCCAGCTTCGTCATCTCCACACACTAAACCTTGATAACAATTACTTTAATCCTTCTTCAATCCCAAATGGCATTTGCCGATTGAGGAATTTGAGGCATCTAAAACTCTCTGGCTTTGATGGGAAAATCCCAACAGCAATCTCATACCTTAACAATTTGGTTTCACTTGATCTTTCTTATGGTTATGCATTACAACTTGATGAGAGAACATTTGAAGCAATGTTTCAGAACTTCACAAATCTGGAGATACTTTCTCTCTTTGAAGTCAACATCTCATCTCCGATACCTGTGAATATTTCTTCTTCCTCCTTAAGGTACCTGGATCTTGGTTATACTAATCTGCGAGGTGTTCTCACAGAGAGCTTTTTCCTTCCGCCAAACAGCTTGGAAACGCTCAAATTGAGTGGTAATCATCTTCTCAAAGGAGTTTTTCCGAAGATCCACTGGAGCAACACTCTGTTAATGGAGTTGGATATTTCATTCACAGGCATCTCTGGTGAGCTGCCTGATTTAATTGGCAATTTGAAATCCTTGAATATCTTGAACCTCGGAGGATGTCAATTGTCTGGTTCCATTCCCGATTCCATTGGCAACCTAACACAAATTACAGAGTTGATTTTATCTAATAATCATTTCACTGGTTCCATTCCCGATTCCATTGGAAATCTAACCCAAATTACGGAGTTGGCTTTATCTGTTAATCACTTCACTGGCCATATTCCTTCCACAATCTCTAAATTGAAGAACCTCACACGTTTGGATCTTTACTCCAACTCCTTTTCAGGTGAAATTCCTGATGTTTTCTCTAACCTCCAAGAGCTACGTACTTTACAACTTTCTTATAACAGCTTCATCGGTTCGTTTCCCGCTTCAATTTTAAGTTTGACACATCTTGAATACTTAGGATTGTCGAGTAATTCCCTATCTGGCCCACTGCCTAGGAACCAAAGCATGCTTCAAAAGCTGACTTCTGTGGATTTGTCATACAACTCACTGAATGGTACCATACCATCTTGGGTGTTTAGCCTACCTTTGCTATCTTCAGTGTCGCTCCAACATAACCAATTCAGAGGACTAGCCGATGAAGTGATCAAAACAAACCCAACATTAAAAGACCTGCATTTAAGCAATAATCAACTCAGCGGTTCTTTTCCTCAATCACTTGTGAATCTCACAAACCTTAAAACCCTTGACCTTTCATCAAATAACATCACCATTGATGAGGGAATAAATATCACCTTTCCTTGCCTAGAATTTTTGCTCTTATCATCTTGTGAACTGAAGGACTTTCCACACTTGTTGAGAAATGTAAAGACAATTCAGTGCTTGGATATTTCTAACAATAAGATTTGTGGTCAAGTCCCTAACTGGTTTAGCGGCATGAGGTGGGACTCGTTGCAGTTCCTAAACCTTTCTCATAATTCATTAACAGGCCACCTACCACAATTTCGTTACGATAACCTACAGTATCTTGATCTGAAATTTAATTCCCTTCAGGGTCCACTACCTTCATCCATTTGCAACATGAATTCGCTTATCTTATTAGATTTATCACACAACTACTTCAGTGACTCAGTTCCACATTGCTTGGGAAGCATGGTTAGTCTAACGGTGCTAGACTTAAGAAGGAACAATTTCACAGGGAGTCTTCCCCCATTATGTGCACACAGCACTTCATTGAGTACCATTGTCGTAAATGGTAATCAATTTGAAGGACATGTTCCTGTGTCGTTGCTCAAGTGTAACGGTCTACAAGTCCTTGATGTGGGGAACAATGCTATAAATGACACGTTTCCAGCTTGGCTCGGAACTCTTCAAGAGTTGCAGGTCCTTATATTAACATCAAACAAGTTCCATGGACCTATAAGTACATGTCAGACTAAGTTTTGCTTTCCCAAGTTGCGAATTTTTGATCTTTCTCATAATGATTTCAGTGGCACACTTCCTGCAAAAGTTTTTCGAAACTTCAAGGCAATGATTAAATTAGATGACGAAGACACAAGAGGGATCAAGTACATGGAATCTAAGTCGAATAATTTGTCATTTCACACATCGTATAAGGATTCAGTGAGTTTGGTAATCAAAGGGCAGGATATTGAGCTACAAAGAATCAGCACAATAATGACAACCATAGATCTCTCAAGCAACTATTTTGAAGGTGTCATTCCGGAAACACTAAAGGACCTCAGCTCACTTTGGCTACTCAATTTATCCCATAACAATCTCATAGGTCATATTCCAATGGAATTGGGACTATTGAGTATGCTTGAAGCTTTAGATCTCTCTTGGAATCGGCTCACTGGAAAGATTCCGCAGGAATTGACAAGAATAAACTTTCTGGCAGTTTTAAACATCTCTCAAAATCATCTCGTCGGACCAATTCCTCAAGGTCCACAATTCAACACATTTGGAAATGACTCGTATGGCGGCAACCTTGATTTATGTGGTCCTCCTTTATCAAAACAATGTGGAACGAGTGATTCATCACATGTTCCTCAACCAGAAGATGAAGGCGAGTCATATTTTTTTAGTGGATTTACGTGGGAATCAGTAGTCATTGGCTACAGTTGTGGTCTAGTTGTTGGAACTTTCATGTGGAGTCTCATGTTTAAATATCGTAAGCCAAAATGGTTTGTGGAATTTTTTGATGGACTCATGCCTCACAAAAGAAAAAGGCCAAAGAAGAGAGCTCAGAGACGACAGTCTTGATGGAAGATTGAGAGGGCAACATTGTCTTTGTTTGATTTTGTGGACTAATTAGTGAACTTTTCTGGTTCTGTTTGTCTTTTCAATTTTCTGTTTGTTGTTTGTATATGTTTGATAGAAACATAATTATATGTGTGTTATTCAAGTTATGTTAGTTTGTTTCTGTTTCAAGTGGATAGAAGTGATCTACACAGCCACTAATTAGTTATGTTAATTAGACTTTTCAAAAATGTCGATGGCTACGTATTGAATTCTTCACAAGTAGTGCATTTTTTATAAAACCAACACAAATACAACATCATTTTTATTTTAGTAGAGTCGGAGCAACATAGCTCATCAGCATAACAAAATAGGAAAAAGTAAAGCAGTAAGCAAATTGATCAGTTTGTTTTATGAATTGAAATCACTTGATATTAGAAAGTTTATATTTTTGAAAATTTATGTAGAAGAGTACTCAAAATTACAGAATTGGCTAATAATTTTGTGGTTCTGCATCTTTAGAATCATAAATCAGCCTTAAAATGTTCTCTAACTCAGTATCAACTTCCGCGATTTTAATTTTACATATATTTATACTTCGTGAACGAAAGTTATGTCTCTGGTTGTTAGGTTTTATTTAAAGGGCAAAACACTCTATACAAGGATTTTATTTTTATTTTCAGGTTCGAATTCGAGATTGTTGACACCTAATTTTGACCCTCCACGATAGAAATTAATTTTCGAGCTTCTCTAGTTTAAAACGATTTAGAAGAATTAATTTTATAAAAAAAAATAAAAATAGATAGTTTGCGAGTTATCTTAAATAGTTGTCATTTTTATAATTTTAAATAATATATATATATATATATATGTTTTATATAATTATGTATGTAATTAGTACATTTTATGAATATTCGGAAATTGTCTCGAAAAGATTTTAGTTTTACTTAAATATTTGGTTAATTAGTTTAGTTATATAATAATTTATATTTTTTTGAAATAATTAATTTATAATTAAGTCGATTATATTATTTCGTTAAGATTGATAAGCTCATAAATTAATTATGTTAATT
>JAJOOO010012282.1:0-12599 GCA_029582685.1 Solanum piurae | reverse complement strand
GCATAAGATGCTTTCAAAGACAAGATGAAAATTACATGTCCAAGAGCATCAAATAACTCTTGAAGGAGTAAAAAGACTTCACATTGAAGCTTGATACAAACCATCAAATGGCATTGCAACCTTATACATCGAAGTATAAGATATTACAGTTCAAAATACTTTCATTCAAATAATAGTTAAAATTATTCTATTTTAAATTTATCTCAATGCTTCTTAAACATTCTCAAATATGTCTAAAATGTGTAAGAACAAATTCTTGTATTCAAACAAATCGTTTGTGTTTTCTTAATCTTGGTAGATATTTTGGTTATATATAGCTAACACAATTTCATTGCTCCTAATATATAGTAATAGTTTAAGTTAGATTACAATATATATTATTCTATTTTCCTTGTAGTCTTTCAATCAAAGTCAAATTATTAGGCAATATTACTTCATAAATGAAATTAATGTAGAACAAACACGTGTATACAAAATAAACAAAAAATTAAAAAAAAGGTCACATACACAATCTCATCAATGGGGCTAGCCCCAATAGACCGTGGCGGAGCCACCTTATTCTGGGGGTTCATTCGAACCCCTTTGACGAAAAATTATACTATTTATATATAGTTAAAATAATTTTTTAGATATATATAGTAGATGTTAAATTCTTTTTGACTATTTCGTATATTTATTTCTTCAAATCTTGACCCCCTTATTAGAAATTTTGACTCCGAACGGGCAATAGATATGTTTTGTAAATTTGGAAATTTGATTGATACATCTGCTACTAATATATAAGTCGTGATAACCACACAGCTTGCAGTCAACATGTCATATGGAGTAGCTTTATATTTTGCCCTTGATATTCTATAATATTGCTTCACTTATTCTATACAGTTTTGTAAATAAAGCCATATTTTGATGCTTCTGCAGTACTTTTCTAATTTATATTTTGCACTTTTCTGTAAATAAAGCTACATTTTTTTTTGCCTTTTAAAGATGCTTAAATCATTCTTTCTTCCTTCATTATCTTTGTTTGCTACTGTTTATTCCAACTTCTTATAATTAATTAATGAGAAATATAAATTTTAAATTAAATACTACGTTCATTCCAATTTTAGAAACATTATTTGACTATACAAAAGTTTGAAAAAGAAAAGACTGCATTTCAAATTTTGTATTCTAAAATAAGTCTCTAAAAACATATTAATTTCACATGTGCCATATAAATTGGGATAATGAAAGTAACATATATTATTTGAATATTACGTTATGAATATTATAAACCACAACTTATAGTATTTAAAAACATATAAAAATTTGATTAATTCTCGAAATTTCACAAGTGTCACATGTAAATTGGGATAGGAAATAACAAAGGGTGTGTTTGGTATGAAGCCAAAAAAACATTATGCCAAAAAATTTGTTCAGAATTGTAAAATAAAATATTTCACACTATGTTATTTTACCTTTTTGAACATTTTTACCCTTTTCACTTTACTACCTTTTAATTAAAAAATGGAAAAAAATCAGTTTATTTTAAAATAAAAAGGATATTATAGACTTTTTAAATTTCTGACCAACTTTTCTGGTCATTTAGCATTACCCGATATTATGTATTGAGAAACATAACGAAATATTTATGTTGGACCGTACATCATTGAAAATTTCAAATTTTATGCATAAATCGCATTTACTCCATGCGTTTTATTCTTTAGTTAAGGATTTTCGCTGCATTTCCTTGTTTGTCCTCTTAATTGCATTAATTGAATTTACAAAGTAGCCTATATTCTCCATTATTACACAAGAACTTTACTTTATTGCATATATTTCACCACTTTATTAATTTATTCTCACATAAATACACATACATTTAATAACTTTACTATGCCAAATTTAATAACCAATATAGATATAGAGATTGTTTTATATCTTGCTATTTTTGTTATCATTTTTCTTATAATTCTGCGTCGAATACTTTCTTTTGTGTGTTGAGGGTCCATCGGAAACACTTCTACCTCAAAAAGGTTGGGACAAGGATTTTATACATTCTACTCTGCTCAAACCATACTTGTGAGATTACACTTGATATGTTATTAATTGTTGTTAATACTTAGCTTTATATACTTCTTAGTATATATAGTTACAAAGATTGTTTTGTTTCTTGCTATTTTGTTGTTTCTTTTCTTATAATTATGTGTTGGATAGTTCCCTTTTGAATCGAAAGTCCTTCAGAAACAACTTCTCTACCTCATTAAGGTAGAAATAATGTATGTGTACATCTTACATCTATGGGGTGTAATCTTGACCAAAAAAAAGTAGGTCAAAAGAATTTATATGTAATATTAGCAAAACACGATGGGGTGAAATGTGGGCGTTAGTGAGCTTTGTGTTTGAGGTAATTTCCATAGCTTACACATCATTGATCTCAAGCCTGGATAAAGAAAGAACGGTCACAATAAACCTTCCAACAGTCTTAAAATCATCATGAAATATTAGTCAATTTTATGATAAATATTTATAATACAGACATTGTTGTTTAAAGAAATATCTGAATTTTGTTCTGGCTGAAAATTTTCCACTGGTAATATAACTTCCTAATTTATTCCCAAGTTGTATATCATTTACAAATTTAAGTGTATGGACTTTGTTGCTTGTGGCATAGATATCGTTGCCGTTAATCAATATACCTTAGTTAAAAATATTTAACTAGAGACAACCTACTTGTAGGTTGATGAAAAAAAACTTTTAGCTACTAATCTGAGCATGTGACGGGATGGTCGAAATTTATTTATTTTGATTAGTGATATCGATTTGATCCATTTTGAAATGGAAAAAGAATTCCATTGGAAGCACTGCTCTCATAAATAGACTCTATAATCGAGAAAAAAAAAGAATCTTTTTACATTTATTAGTAAATTTATGAATATAACAATTATTAGTTATATACTTATAAGAAATGGAATGATGAATATTTTATGGCCAACAATAATATATGCAACAAATAGCTAGGTACTAATCTAATTAATGATGTTTACTAAACACATGGATCTTAATTATCTTGCAGGAATAGTTGGTTGTGTAACAATTTGAAATTCACACTATTAATTATTATTTTTGGTAATAGTAGTTGTCAATAATTTTTATTTTCTTATAAGTATCTTGATGACGGTTCCAAATTTATTATTAAATAAACCATCAATATATTTTGATTAGAGACAATTCTTTTCGTATAAATAATGATGTTCGAGTCAGCTAATATGAACTTCTATTTTATTAGAAAAAATATTTTTTTTAATAGAATCACTACTCAAAACATGTAAATTTCGAAGGGAAAGCCTGTTGGAATAGGTCTCTATATAACATTTTTAAATAAAAACACTTTATTATAATAATTAAATTTTTTTCGAAACTGATTTTTTATGTTATATTTTATCTTTCTATAAGATCACCAATAATAGCTTTAGAAATACCGATCAAATATTTTGATACTTTATTATATTATATGAATATAAATTTCTATCATTAATTTTTTTCCCTTTATTTACATAAAATGTGATTAATTAAGTTACATTAAAATTCTTACATGCATAAAATTTAAAAAATGAAAATTTTAATTTTATGTTTTTTTTTTTTACCTATAATAGCCAAATATTATTATAATTGTATATCAAATGATTTTTATAGCAACCAAAAGTTTTCAAAACAAATGATATTGTTATAGAGATAGTTTGAGAGAAGGCCCAAAATAGTCCCTCATCTTTGGATTAAGACTCAAAGTCATCCTTGAATTTTCACATGGAGCACTAGTAGTCCCTAATGTTTGCAATATTGGTGCACTTTTGGTCCTCTCCTAAACTTTTGCCTATTTTTTAACATTAATTTTGTTTATAATTTTATGTAAGGAATGTCCCATCGTCTTTTTATATATTTAATAGAAATAATAACTCCATGTGAGAGATTGTGAGAAGAAAAACACTTTATTTTGTTTAGTAGAAATCGTATTGCAAGTAAAGTCGAGAGGTTCATATGTTAAAATGTTCTTAGTTTAGCTGCAGACTGCAGTAATACTTATACTAAACAGAACAAGGTGTTCTTCATCTCACCTTTATTTTAGATATTTTATTTGTGTCTAATTGTGATTCACAAGTCACGCCATTCATATAATTTGTTATTTAAAGTGGAAGATTCGTAAATTAATTATGAAAGATAAGGGATAAATTCAAAAATATCTTATTTTATTTTCCTCTAAAATATATCCGTTTATTATAAGCTAAGCAAAGCTATTCATCATTGGTAGATATTTTAGTCAGCTAGAAATAATATTATCTACAAACAATTTAGCAACGAAAAATTTCAGTCTCTTTCGTAAAGAATTCTCATATACTTGCTTCAGATTATTAGTTCATTTTACGTTAATAAGTGAATCGATCTAATAATTAATTATAGAGAATATAATAAAATAAGCAAACTTTTGTATGAAGAGGTGTTTGAAGGAAACTTTTGATAACGTTGATGCATTAATTCCTTTTATGTTTGCCGTTTATATTGTTATGACAGATAAAATAGGAACTTCTTTTTGCGTGTTACGGTCCTACCTTTTGTTATGATGTATAAGTACTAACACAAGTATATATAAAAAAAGGTAAAAAATTTAAGTATACAAATTAAATACCTTAATAATCACTATATAGCAATAGTTTATTTTTTTAACAAAATAACAATAGTTTTTTTTTCAAAAATAGGAATTAATATTTTTTTTAATAAAGTACCGTATAATAATCAGCCAAGATTTTCTCCCCATTTCCTGATTTTCTTCAATTCTTTTACATTTCACGATTTACTCAAATTGGTTATATATTCTCTCTGATAAAAAAAGGTTTTTAAACCAAACTAAAATTCTCTTTCTCCCCATTGCTCGATTGTTCAATTATGGAGACGAATAGTTTTTCAATTCTAATTCAACACGACAGACGATGCGACAAATATATTTTTTGTGATCGCCATCTTGTAATCTTGTTATATGTTTTTGTGTTAAAAACAAAATTAGGTGTTTAGTTGTTTAATTTTACTTCGAAATCTTGTTATATTAGGATTGAATATGATGGTGCATTTAAGATCGTTCCTTTAAAAAATCACTTTTATGGGTTGAGTTGTATAATTGATAGTGTATATTACGTTGTTGTTAAATACCAAATTTGTGATTATTTTTTTTTTTGGTATTTGATGTGGTTTAATATGTGGTTTTTTTTATTAAATACATAAAAAAAACCTGAACTTTGCAGCATAACTTACTTTAGCACTTAAACTACACATGTATTTATTTACCCCCTAATTTTATTTCGTGTGAATTTAATACCACCTTATCAGATGATGTGGCAAAAAAAGAAAAGCAAAAAAGTTGAAGGAGCGTAAATCTTTTTCTTTTTTAAAAAAAATAATGGTCCCACTAACATTATATATATATATAATGAAAAAAAGAAGCCCCCACCTACCCTATTCTTCTTCTTCTCAAAACCCCACCTCCCCTGTTTGTCTCTTCTTCCTCAAACTCCCACATCATCCTACCCAACCCCGATCCATCCTCTTTCTCCTTCATCAAACTCTACATCCTATACATTTTTTCGTTAAACAAAAATAGAAAATCACATTGAAAACCCACATAATTTTCTTTATTCTTTACTTTTGAGATTTGATTTTTCTTAAAAAATAATTATTCATCTAACTTTAAATGTTACTTATTTTATACCTGAATATGCAATAAGAAGTGAAACAAGAAAAGTAACAACAAATCTAAAAAATTAGCATATCGATTTTGCATAAATTTAAAATCGTCATTGTTGATAGTTTCACCTGGTTGGGAAAAAAAAAGTATGGTGATTGATAAAAGTATTGATGGAAGTAATAGTGAATAATTACAAAGCAATGAAAAATAAAATGAATCAATCAATCATCAATGTGAATTTTTGGATGTTAAGAAATTGACCCAAATGAAATAATGAAGAGGGTGGGTGAAGAGTGAAAATAATTTTTTTTTAAAGATGTGGGAAAGTAAAAATGAAGAAAAAAAAAATATTTTTAATTATCTGACATGTCATCGATGTGGCACTGAGGTGTCACGTAGGTGGTGCGCGTGCACTTCACCCATGAGTATGAAACTGATATTGTATATGTAAGGTGCTATTAAATTCACTTGCAATAAAATTAGGGGTAAATAATTACCCATAAAATTAAAGTACTAAAGTAAGTTATGCTGCCAAATTCAGGGGGGATTTTATGTATTTTTCCTTTTTTTTTTTGCTACATATTAGGTCTAATTGATAGTTTAGTTGGTGTAGGTCATTTGGTGTTGATATTGTATATTATGTTTGCAATACTAACCCGAATTCGTTGATTTTTTTTGGTGTAATTGTTATATTTTAGTTTGTATATAAATCACAACTTTCGTGATAAATTTTGGGTACATTTATTGGTGTGCTTGATAGTGCGTTTTTGGTTGTATATAGACAATAAAATTGCTGATAGTTTTTAATATATAGAGTTTCTTGGTACATATTAGGTCTAATTGATAGTTTAGTTGGTGTAGTTGGTATTGTATATTATGTTTGTAATAAGAATAAGAATTCGTTGAATTTTTTTATGTAATTGTTATATTTTAGTTCGTATATAAACCACAACTTTTGTGATAATTTTTGGGTACATCTATTGGTATGGTTGATAGTGTGTTTTGGGTTGTTTATAGACAATAAATTACTGATATCTTTTTGGTAAATGATTTGGTGAAAATGATGGTCTATTTTAATTCGTATCTAAACTTTAAATTCCATTAATATTTTTTAGTAGAATATTAGGTGTAATTGATAGTTTACTTGGTGTAGATGATTTGGTGTAATTGATAGTATATATTATGTTTTTAATAAACATCATAAATCGTGAATTTTAGGTTGTATATAAACACCAACTTTTGTGATACATATATGGGTGTAGTTGATAGTGTCTTTTGGGATGTTTATAGACAATAATTTGAATAATTATTAAGTTGGTTAAAATACTTATTGTTTTGTGTTGGTATACTTCATACCCAAACAATAAAAAAATCAGAAAACTAATTTCGTTCGTAAAACCATTTTGTATACCAACATGATTACAATTTTTATATAGATAAAAGCATTTTATAAACCAATCTGTCTAATTTGATTACTGTGAAAATACCATTCTTATTATGTATGTATGCTTAATTTCTTATATATTTAATTTGTATCATGTTATAGATGTAATACTTATTTAGTAATTTCACTAGTTATTTTTTAATCTAACAGGTAAGTATGTGGATTACAATATTGAAGGAGTGATATATGAGTATATGACGCGAACACCACATAATGATCGTAAAAAGGGACTCAACGAAGGAAAATGCAAGAGAAGGAAAGTCACTTTTAGTATATCTGGTACACCGGACATAACAAGAAGACTTGCCCCAAATTTGCGCATCAGGCTTAATAGTAGTGTTTTTTTTTTACTTAAAACATTATGCAGTTGAAACTTTTAGGTTTATGTTGGTACGATGAATCGTATTATTGGTGTATTGAATGATATCACATTCTTGTTTGCATGTTTTTAATATTAACTTGTCTTTTTATGCACAAATTTATATACGTAAATGGTTATGAAATAATTGTAAATTTTAATCAATGAAAACTGTGATTTTTATAACATTATGTAAGACTTAACATCAAAGTTGTACGAAATCTATATAATATGCAAGTTTTAAATTTCTTTATTAAACTTTCTAAATTCAAATGGTTATTTAAGTCATACCATAACAAATTAATATATTTTGTCAAAAAAATAATGTAGATAACTTTCAAAATTTCATTTTTTTTTTAATTTGGTCATAATAAAGGAAAACGATATTTGTATGAAAACAATATTAAAGAGGTGAGAGAAGGCTACAATTAATAATTTGATTTGATTGAATAAAAAATTAAGAGAGAGAAAAATCAATATATGAGCAAAAAAAAAATAATATAAAAGAGTATAATTATGATTAGAAAGCCAAAAAGTAAACAATAATTATCAATCCCATAAATTTAACACATAACCCTCCAAAAAAAGGAAATAAACCGGATAGTAATATATTTTTAAAAAAATCAAAAATTCAACATATAGGCAAAAGATGATCTAGTTCTTAAATAGTATATTCTTGTAATTTTTCCATATAAAAATGATCTAGTGATTAACCAAATAATTAAAGGTGTTGGTAATCACAATATTATGAATTTCAACAAGCAAAAAAACAACAGACGTAACTTTCTAAGCTTTGCTTGCAAAAGGTATTTCAATTTACTATAATTAAATAAAACGACATAAGTATTGGTCCACGTTGGGTGAGTTAAGGTAGTTATACAATTAATCAATTAAGTAATTAATTTCTGAATTACAAACTGCCTTTAGGTGAAATAGCTTTTTCACTTTTATCAATTATCATATGATAAATTAATCAAAATAATAGTAACTACTACATTCACTTGTTGCATTCTTGTTTGATGAGAAATTGATTGCTCAATATTTTAAGCTGGTGATAGCTAAAATTAAAAGCAAAAAATTTGAAAAAGAGATAAACATCGACGGCGGCGAAACTGAGAGACATCTCGCTCCGACGGGATTGCTCCGCTCCCCTCTTTCTCTTTCTCTTCCCCTCTCCTTCGTTCTTCTTCTCCGTCTCCTCTTTCTCTTCGTCTGTCCAGCAGCCGACGAGGACCACCAGCAACCACCGGACAGCAGCAGCAGCCGGCGACAATCCTCGACAGCAACAGCTCCGGTCAACAGCAACCAGCGAGAGCCAACTCTGACTCCGGCGAGCTACTGGCCAAACAACAGCGCACCAGCAGTGCTACTGTTTGTCGCCAGAGACCAACCGGATCTGGACGGAAAATCGCCCAAAGACCACCGAAGCCCTCCATCTTCACCGACCAGGTTCTATCTATCCTGTCTCTTTCTCTTTCTTGCTCTGAATCTAGTTTCTGGGCCCTCTCTTGCAGATTGGTGTTTTTGTTTTTTTACTTTGAAACCCTTCTTGTTAGGTAATTTAATATTGCCTGGTAGGTAATTACACCTTACTTTCAATAATTTGAAGAGCATAGGAGTAGATTTTAAGGTTATCTGACTGTGCATTGTGCATTACACTCTGATTATCTGGTTTTTTTATTTCTGATTGGCATTTTAGTTCAGATTAGGGCTCCATCTTCTATATTCCGGATCAGTACTTTCTTGTTTTCTAGTATAGTTCGGATCAGTGCTTCAACCTTTAGTATAGTTGTGGCTATCTTGTCTTTTAGATTATACACCTGTTGCAGTATTTTTAAGTGTATTCCTGTGTAGATTTTACATTAGATTTAGTATCTTTCTAGTGGATTTGGTATCTGATGGTGGTATTGAGTCATGTCTTCGGTTGAGGCCGAGGACGAGGGAAAATAGTGGTAAGTGGGTTACGGGTTTCCATAAATTGAGGGTAGGATCATGGAACATAGGTCCGTTGACAGGGAAGTCCATAGAGTTAGTGAAAATTCTCAAGAAGAGAAAGATAAATATAGCTTGTGTACAAGAGACTAGATGGGTAGGTTCCAAGGCTCGGGATGTCGACGGGTTTAAGTTGTGGTACTCAGGAGGCTCTAGGGATAGAAATTGAGTGGGTATTTTAGTAGACAAGGATTTGAGGGAGCAAGTGGTGGAGGTTAGGAGGATCAACGATAGGTTGATGACGATTAAGCTAGTCATTGGAGGATGTACTATGAGTGTTATTAGTGCTTATGCACCTCAAGTGGGCTTGGACGAAGAGGCCAAAAAGCTCTTTTATGAGGATTTGGATGAGGTAGTTAGAGGTATACCGAACACAGAGAGAATTGTCATTGGTGGAGATTTTAATGGCCATATTGGAGCTACTTCTAGTGGCTTTGATGATGTTCATGGAGGCTTTGGTTTTGGGGAGAGAAATGGAGGTGGAACTTCGCTTCTGGATTTCGCTAAAGCTTTTGAGTTGGTGATTGCTAACTCATGCTTCCGAAGAAGGAGAACCACATGGTCACCTTTCGTAGCTCGATAGCTAAGACTCAGATAGATTACTTACTCCTTAGGAAGGGTGATAGAGGTCTCTGTAAGGATTGGAAGGTTATCCCAAGTGAAAATCTTACTACCCAACACAAGCTTTTGGTGATGGACCTGGAAATTAAGAGGGATAGGAGGAAGAAGATTGTATTTGATCGACCGAGGATTAAATGGGGTGGCTTGACCCCTGCCCTTTCTCGGGAGATAGGCGAGAAGTTGATTGGGATGGGGGCTTGGAGTGGTAGCGGGGATGCGGACACCATGTGGAATAAAGCAGCTAGTTGCATTAGGGAAGTTGCTTCAAAGGTGTTAGGGGTATCAAGGGGTAACTTTGGAGGCCATAAAGGAGATTGGTGGTGGAATGGGGAGGTCTAAGGCAAAGTGGAAGCAAAGAAGGCGGCATACACAAAGTTGGTGGAATGCGTAGAGGAGGAAGAGAAGCGGACGCTTAAGAAGGTTAATACGACGACGAAGACAGAAGCTAAGTTAGCAGTTACGAAGGCTAAGACGGCAGCTTTCGAACGCTTGTATGTCGAGCTGGGGGACAAAGGTGGGGATAAGAAATTGTATAGGCTCGCAAAAGCAAGAGAGAGGAAGGCTCGCGACTTGGACCAAGTGAAGTGTATCAAGGATGAGGAAGGCAAAGTATTGGTGGAAGAGACCTCCATCAAGCAAAGATGGCGAAGATACTTTCACAAACTTTTAAATGAAGAAGGGGACGGAGACATTGTGTTGGGTGAGTTGGCGCACTCTGAAAAACTTCGGGACTTTGGGTACTGTAAGTGTTTTAGGACCGAGGAGGTTATACGTGCTATTAGTAGGATGAGCAGGGGAAGAGCGACCGGACCCGATGAGATTCCGGTGGAATTTTGGAAGAGTACGGACAAGGCAGGTATAGAATGGTTAACTGGGCTGTTTAATGTTACTTTTAAGACAGCAAAGATGCCTGATGAATGGAGGTGGAGTACAATGGTTCCGTTGTATAAAAACAAGGGTGATATCCAAAACTGTAACAACTACAGGGGTATCAAACTGCTAAGCCATACTATGAAGATTTGGGAAAGAGTGGTGGAGATGAGGGTGAGAAGAGGGGTGTCCATTTCTGAGAATCAGTTTGGATTCATGCCGGGACGATCGACTACCGAAGCCATTCATCTTATGCGAAGACTGGTAGAAAAATATAGAGAAAGGAAGAGAGACCTACATATGGTGTTCATTGACCTTGAAAAGGCCTATGACAAAGTACCGAGGAATGTCCTCTGGAGGTGCTTGGAGGCTAAAGGTGTCCCTATGATTTATATTAGGGCGATAAAGGACATGTACGGTGGAGCCAAGACTCGGGTTAGAACGGTTGGAGGAGACTCGGAACATTTCCCAGTTGAGATGGGGCTGCATCAGGGATCAGTCCTTAGTCCTTTACTATTTGCTTTGGTGATGGATGAGTTGACGCGGTCTATTCAGGAGAAGGTCCCATGGTGTATGTTATTTGCGGATGACATAGTACTGATTGATGAGACGCGGGACAGAGTTAATGCGAGGTTGGAGGTGTGGAGACAAACGATGGAGTCCAAAGGGTTCAGGTTGAGTAGGACCAAAACAGAATATTTGGAGTGCAAATTCAGTGATGCGTTGGATGAGGCAGATGGGGAAGTGAGACTTGCCACACAGATCATTCCTAAGAAGGAAAATTTTAAGTATCTTGGGTCTGTAATCCAAGGAAGTGGAGACATAGACGATGATGTCACACATCGCATTGGGGTTACTTGGATGAAATGGAGGCTTGCCTCTGGAGTCTTGTGTGATAAGAAAGTCCCATCTAAACTTAAAGGTAAGTTCTACCGAGTGGTAGTTAGACCGGCCTTGTTGTATGGAGCGGAGTGTTGGCCAGTCAAGAACTTACATGTTCAAAAAATGCATGTTGCGGAGATGAGGATGTTGAGATGGATGTGTGGGCACACTAGGAGCGATAAGATTAGGAATGAGGTTATCCGGGAGAAGGTGGGAGTGGCCTTTGTGGTGGACAAGCTGAGGGAAGCGAGACTGAGATGGTTTGGGCATGTGAAGAGACGGTGCGCAGACGCCTCGGTAAGGAGGTGCGAGGGGCTGGTTGTAGAGGGTACGCGGAGGGGTAGAGGTAGGCCTAAGAAGTATTGGGGAGAGGTGATTAGACAGGACTTGGCCCAGCTTCACATTATCGAGGACATGACTCTAGATAGGAAGGAGTGGAGGTCGCGTATTAAGGTTGAAGGTTAGTAGGGTTAGCGTGTTGTCTTTCCTTGCGAGGGTATGGGTTGGTAGCGTTTGTAGTAGTCCTAGCCTTGCACTTGTAGTCCTTGTCTGTGATACCTATAGCCGTATGTTGCTTATTGCGTTTCACCTCTCACAGTATTTTCTTGATGTTATTGTCTCCTTTGTTGATTATACACTTTTTTCTTATTGGATGTTATGTTTTGTATACTGTTTCCACTTCTTTTACTTGGATTTGATGTACTTGAGTTGAGGGTCCTCCG
>JAJOOO010012281.1:0-25947 GCA_029582685.1 Solanum piurae | reverse complement strand
ACGGCCCAATCAGGACTTCTGTGCTAGTTGGCTATTTATTTATATGATCTCCTGGGAGTAGCTGTTTCTTTTATAGACCAGTTGGCAGGGGCCTTGCCCGCCGATGGCTTAATTTTAAGTCGAGATATACTTGTTTGATCTCTTGATTGCGTGTGGCTGTCATGCGCTAGTAGCAAATGGTTCAGCAGGGTCGGCTCGGGCCTGAGTTTTGGCATTAGGAGCCAGTTGCGCCCCTTGAGTTTGGGGTGTGACAAATTCGCACTATAATAATGAACTAAGATTACTTCAAGAAGTATTTTTCATGTGCTCACACATGATTTTACTTGCATTGATCATGATTACGATTATGTTTCCTAACCTTCTTATCTTATGTTTGGTTTGTTCTTTGCATATCATAAAAATGTATGTTTTAGCACGATTTCATACTTTTATGCATGTTATCATACTTAGTGCATTTTTGTACTAAAGCATACTCTTACCCACATTTCCCCAAATGTAGGGATCGACCTTATAAATTTGCACTTTCGTGGCTAGGGATCCCATATAGAAGACTGAAGTTTGGTTAGTCTTCATATTCCGAGGACCGAGTTTGATTTTCCTTTTGTCTTTACTTTTAGTTTTTAAACTTGATGTATGGGCTACGCCTCAATAAACTCTTATGTACTAGATGGCTTTAAGACGATGTTTAGATTCCGCTTTATTTCTATATAACTTTTATATGTTGAAACTGTCTTTTAAATCTTTTAATCTCTATGATTTAATATGATGCATGCTATGTGGCTTGTATGAGGCCTCTCAGCGTCTTGTACGCCATGCCACGTCTAGGTATACTTTGGGTCATGACAAGTGCCAAGAGTTAAGAAGTATGCACTTAGAAGATTAGAAACCTATGAAATAGGATTTGTTTAGAAACCTAAGAAATGGGGTAGTTTAATTATGTTTTTCCAAGTATTTTATATGATTATGTCTTTTCCGTTGATATTTACTTAGAACCGGGAGGATTCTGGAATGGAGGCCTTACTACAGTAAAGGTTTGTTCTTGAGTAGAAATTTCCTTGTCCCGAACTATGTACCCCCATAGGATTGTCTTAAATGACAAAGCTAGAGCATCCACAAAAGCAATTATGAATCTACCATGGCAAGTAGTTTCCCATTTTTTGGTTTGAGGGTCATTTGGATTTCCATGTTATAGCTTAAATTGTCATATTGTCGGTTAATGGTAAATATCCCACAAATGAACAATATTTTCCTCAAAGGTTTTATGAAAGCCTTCCTTAGGTTTTAAGTATGCATTGACCTTGATTATGAACCATTGATTCTTTAAAGAATTTTTATATGTTTTACATAGTCAGGCATATCATGTTTAAAGTTCCTCAAATTATCATTGCTATGTTTTTATGCATTTATCCATACTTAGATTATTTAATTTATTTTATGCATACTTGTGCCTATATTGTTTTATAATATAGGGTATGGTGTTCCTCATCCGGCTTGTGGCTAGCTTGGTTTTTTCTACTGGCACGGTGGATTGGTTAGTCCTCGTGCTCTAAGGAGAAAGCCACTGATGCTTTATTTCTTGTATTGTCTTTTTATTTTCAGACTTGCATGTGATATATGGGCTACATTCCAACCACTCGTATGATGTTAGAAAGGCTATGTCAAACCTAGTTAGTATCCCACACTTATATTTAGATTCCTCGTATGATATAAGACTTTTATTATTGATTCTCTCTTGCTATATTTCTTTTACAGCATGCTTATGTCAAGTGGCTAGTTTAGGGCCTCTTGGGGTTCTATTTTTGATGTCACATCTAGGGTGTACTTTGGGTTGTGAAAACTTGGTAATCAGAGAATCAAGTTTTTTAAAGATTCTACGATGTCTGACAAGCTGCGTCGAGTACAATCTTGTTCATAAGTTTGAAGTGTGCCACATTTATGAATATGACACTACAATCCACCAAACCCATATCGATTCCTTCTTATCGTATGATTCCAACTGAGTTGAAAAAATTGAAGATCAGTTGTAGGACTTGTTAAGTAAGGGCTTTATTCACCCTAGTGTTTCTTCATGGGGTGCTCTTGTGTTTTTTTGTGAGCAAGAAGGATGGAACCATGAGGATGTGTATTGATTATCGATAGTTGAATAAAGTGACGTTGAAGAGCAAGTATCCTCTTCCTCATATTGATGACTTTTTTGATCAGCTTCAGGATGCATCCTTATTTTCTAAGATTGGTTTGAGGTCCGGTTATCATCAGCTGAAGATTAGGGCATAAAATATCCCTAAGATAGCTTTCGGGACTCGTTATGGGAACAATGAGTTTCTTGTGATTTCTTTTTGGTTTGACTAATGATGTTTGCGTGATCAAGACACAATTTCCAATACAAGTGTCTACAATCGTGCAGTAATATAATAACCCAACCAAAGGTTGGGGTCGAGTCCCAAGGGAGTGGTGGTGAAAATTAATAGAAAAATAAAATTAAGTTCTAATTAGACATAGCTAAAAATATTATTGAATACAAACATGTTAAATGTAAGGGGTGACACAAAAGTGTCAATTAACGATGGGGGTTTTTCACAAGTAAACAAAAATAGCAAAAATGCAAAGAGTACTAATATGGAGACGGGATTCTTGGGATGTGATAAGAATATGGGATAGACTAAATCATTAGGTACATGCTTTTGGCAGTAAATTCATTGAATATTTGTGACTAGGCTAGACTATAGTGGGGATAAATTCTCTCTCGAGCAACTTACCCCGAATCAAATGGGTTCCTCTCGGACACCCTCTTGTCGCATGAAGAACAACCTCCGCCTTATCCCACTCACTCTCTCGAGCTGAGTGTGTGGGAATGAGACTAGGGTTCACTCTCTCGAGTTGAACCTCATGTCGACCCACTCCCATCGGCCATCAATTTAGTAGTCTTAGTTTTATGAGCTCTCTCTCGAGCATGCCGAAAACACAAAGGTGAAATTGTATTTGCAACTACATTTTCATTAAGTTCCACCACAACTACTAAACGAAATCACATCAAAACAACAAATAAACCACCAACAAGCAAGACCCATCAGAAAATCTAACCCATATTCACAAAATCACACCCCAAGAATTGGGATTTTAGCTAGACATGCTAAAGAGATAGAAATTTATATCAAAATGAGTTTGCATTCAAATGAGTATGAAGATTTAAGTCTCAAAACAAGTCAAGAGTGAAGAATCCACAAGATCCAAGTTCAAAACCTTGGAGTTGAAACCCTTTGAACCTTCAAGTTCTTCAAAACCCTCTCCAAACTTAGAATTCAAAAATAGAAGCCAAGTCTGAAAAATTACTGTTCAGAGCTAAAAATTTGATACTAAAATAATAATTCTCAATGAGTATTTATAGTTTTCAAAAATTTGTGCTGCAGCGAATCATTCGGCGTCGTTAGGCTAGATCGTCGATCAACTCGGCGATTCGCCCTTTGGTAGGTTTCATCATCGTCCTGCTCTATCCTTCAGTTTCGTCATGTTTGGATCATTGGGCGACATAGTACTGCTTCGCGGAACTACCCGACGACACGCCGATTGCTCCTTTTCTCCACCGATTTGATCATTTCCTTTAGGGCTCAGCACACTGGAACAAAAGGCAATCTCCAGGCTCATCGGCGACTCACCAAATGGACTCGGCGATCCTCAGGCCTTCATTTCTTCGTTCTTTCAGCCACTTTTGTTCCTTTTTGCTAAGTAGTTTCCATGCTTTCCCTCAAACTCCAAATACCTGAAACTTAAGGGTTTTCATAAGATATTGAGATAAAATATGCATTTGAGGACACTAATTCTATCAAAATATTGCCCTAAATGAGTCCAATTTGTAGACTCATCAACACCCCCAACTTAAACTTGTGCTTGTCCTCAAGCAAACTCAAGTTCAGCCGTTCAAAAAGGAGGTCTCGAATAGTGCTACACAAGACTCAATCATGAATGCACACAACAAGACTCAAGTTACTTATGCAAAGATGAAATGTGCACTCAAAGATTCAAGTTGTGACTCACCAATATCAAAAAAATATCATGCTCACAATACTTGCTTCAAATGCAAGTTCAAGCTCAACCAAAGTGCTCAAATGCCCTCACACAAGGAATGATTCCAATTTCACACACAAAGGTTTAATCATTTAAAGTTCTGGAATCAAATGCAACACTTACTCTGACAAGGAAGAACACAATGCATGCTTTCACCCATAAGTTTGCCCGTATTTTACGATCAACATTTGTTTCAGCTCACTCAAGATCACAAAGGTCTTTTCAAGGCTTGTAATGGGGATGAGTGCAAAGGTATGGTCATTTAGGCTTAGTGACTTTCATCCTCATGAAATGTGGTACTCACAACACTTCCTTTCCTCTTTTTTCATCATTCTCTTTAGTGCTCATAAGTCATCCTATTATTCACTTCCCATGGATTTTTGGAGACCCTATTTTCTTTGTATTTTCACAACTTTATTCCACTTCTTTTTCATTTTTCTCTCTCTTCTTTGTATGGAGGGGTTCCATTTTACTCAAAACCATGGGTAAGAAGGACTTTCTTGCACTTCTTGATTTACCCTTTCTTTTCACCACAACCCCAACTTAGGCTTTTGGCCTAAGTTGGCTACTCAACTAACCACAACTTTATGAGGATTATGTGTAATGGATAAAGAAATGTTATGTTTGCATCAAGTTTCTTCCAAAGAAAGGTAAGGTTCAAGGGGTGTTCAAGAGAGGTTCACACACTCACAAGGTAGGCCACAAAAGAGGTGTATTTCAAATTGGCTCACACTCTTAGAAGTTGCTTGAGATCATATCAAGAGATAGACTTACTTAGTCAATCGGACCAACCAGGAAAATTCTAGGATCTATCAAGCATGGTTCAAAGTAAGCTCATCACACTAGGCATTGACACTACAGTCAAACAAAACTCCACACTTTCGCTAGTGTTCAATGATCATCATAAGAGACTCAATTCGATATTAGACTAGTCATAACGAGATGCAAAGAGTTCACATATTGTCTATGCGACTTCATTGGGCCTCATCGTAGCCGAGCATTCATGTTCGTTCGATTGAGAGCACTATTCAAGTCATCGGTATTGATCAGAACCGAGACTTAAATTTTGCAAAAGAATAGCCACATTCAACACACGAGAGGTGGAAAAATTTTTGGACGGGTCAAAATCATTTTTTCAATTTAAAATAAAAGGACCCATAAGCTCAAACGTACATAGAAATAGTATATCAAACACAATTTATAAACAGAACGGCCCAAATATATACACAAAAATATGAGTCACAAATAGCATACAAAAGGTGAGCCTCACCCCACCACAAATAAAAAGCGTTTGTCCTCAAATGCAAATGAAAGTATCCAAAAGTAAATGTAAATAAGATAGAGAAGGAGGTAAAGAAAAAGTCATGTCTACGCAGTCTCTTTATCTATCGGGGAATTAGTACCCGAAGTAGCCTCAGACGGAATAGCAGTGCCAAATCCACTAGGAGTTGTTGTGGATGTCTCAGTCGACAATGTCTGGATCACCGGCTGCACAACCGTCTCTACAAGATCTAGAAAATCCCTGAATATGCTCTCATCTCCTCCTCATGCACTACTACCAACTTTTCATCGGTCTTTGCATCCGACTCTGCCTATGTTGTTCCGTTTCTCTTCACATCTTCGGTGATAGCCGGAGGAATCCCCAAAGTCTCAGGAGCATCCCTGTCATCAACGGCCTCTAGTAGTGAAGTGAAGTCGGTAGACTTAAGATAGTCTACGTCCTTTCTCAAATCTGCCACTTCGGCTTTCAAAGTCGAAACCTCGGATGTCTTTCCCTGTCTGCTCTCACAAGAAGTGACTCTAGTATCCAGATCATCAACAGAGGCCTTAAGGGGGGTCAGTGCAGCCAAGATAGCACTATCGATCATCCCTGGAATAGATCTCTCCAATCGAGTCGCTCTCACATCCGCCGAATAGGCCAGTTGTCCCATCTTTAGGATCATGGCTTGAGTAATCCTGGCAGGTTCAGAAGAAGAAGAAGCACCTGGGACCTGTGAAGAAGAGGGAGGAGCGGATGTACCTGAAGGCTCAGAGGCCGGAGTAAGCGAAGGTGCCTTTGCTGGTAACGAGTCAACATCAACTTTCGAAGAAATATCTGTCAGAGCTGATCTCCTCCTGTCAACCTCCTCTCGTGTGAACTCGGCCTCAATACGTCGGATGTCAGTGGAGGAAGACGGGGTGACCTCAATATCGCTCGTATTGTCCCGAGGTACTCCAGCACGCTGGCACAACTCCGTGATCAAGACTGGGAATGAAAAAGAAGTCAGCTTTTGCTTGGCCCTCATGGCCATCTCTTGTGAAATCAGCAGCCCCAGATCGATGCGCCTCTTGGACATGATAGAACTGAGGCAAGCTTCCTTAGGATGGCACAAAATGGACTCATTTTGTGATGGCATGATGGTGCTGCTGATGAAGCCAAACCAGAACCTGGAGGCGATGTTCATGTCCCTCTTCTCAATGGGGGCTCCTACCCCAATCCACCTCGGGGTGGTGTCAGAAATCATCGGAGCCAATCAACCCTTCAAATCATCCAGGGACGGAATGATAGGCAACCCCTTGTAAGGAAGTAAAGAGTGCAGCGGTCTACCTAATACAACATTATTATGCTCGATGTGACACTCCACTTCCTTGCCACTGACCATGACAGACTTCATCGGTCGAAACTCACTTGCCTTCTTCTTGTTCTTAGGAACCAACTCCCCATAAGATGTGTAAAACTCCCTAACCCATGAATGAAAATAAGGGCCTCGAGACAGTGTGAACTGCTCGAACTCATGGTAGCGGAGGGTTTCCAAAACATCTGGATATTTGCCTTCCAGACCCTCCGTAGATAGAAGTTTCTCTTCTATGATGGTCTGTACCCCATCACCTTTTAATCTTTTCAGCAGCCTAGGTGGAGGGGTAATAGGAAGCACAGAAACCATTGGAGGTGCATGAGCTGGCACTGATTCATTAACAGGAGGAGTGGCAGTTGAGGGAATACTGGTGGAGGTGGACTTAGATCTGGCCCGGAGCTCATCCCTTTGGTTAATCATAGGATGCTCATCCTCTGGTTCTGAAAAAGTAACCTGGGTTTCCATAACTATTCCTTTTCTAGCTATATGTTTCCTCTTTTTCCCTTTATCCCCCGGTGGGAGTTCTTCTCCCCTCCTCTTTGGAGTATTTGATCCCCCATTCGTTGATAGTAATGCCCTTTGCCTTTTTCTGGGGTGTCTCAGTTAAATTTATGCGTACCATATCTGCAAAAGATCGAGACAAATTTAGAGAAAATCAAACATAAGCACAGAAGACCTTTTGCAAATAGACTTGCCGATCCAGTCGGCGAGACGCCGAACCTCTTTGGCGAGGTAATTAGTGCTCTCCAAAGGGATTGGCTAAAAAATTATGGCAATTCGGCGATCGGAGGGCCCTTTCGGTGAATCGCCGACTACTTTCGACGTGCAAGAGGTTGTCCGCCGAAAGTGACAGTGCAACAGAGGTTCAAGGAAGCATGCAAAGGGCGATCAAGAGTACTTTCGGTGAGTCGTTGGGTGCTTTTGGTGACAAAAAGCTTCTCGCCAAAAGTTATAGACTTAAACAACACATAAAGCATGAATTTTAAAGCGAGATGGGATCATTAGGCGAACAGCCGAGTGGTTCAGTGAGCTCGACTCAGTTCGCCGAACGGCCCAACGTGCCCATTTTCAATCCACCTTCTCGAATTCAACCCCGCATCCCCCAAAATCAAAATCAAAACATGCACTAATGGAATTCAAACTAGACCCGTACTACCCATCACCCCAGGATACTCAGATTTTTCCTGGGTTTGCCAAAATTGGCCATTTGATGATATTTTCTCTTTAAAGTGGTGTCACCCGCTCTATCATTGAACAATTTTCATCATTTAGCACATGCATGGGTTACTCAGACTTCACCCAATCAATCTAAACAGCATGCAAGCATCAACGAATTAACTTTCATTCATTCCAAGGCATAAAAATACGAGTATTTTAACGATCAAGACAATACAAGCAAGATTTCCTAATTAAAATTGGCAATCAATCATTATATTCCTATCAGAGAGTCCCAACACACATCACTAAGATACAATCATAGCAAATGAGTACAAAATTTAATAAAATAAACTCGGGGTTTGGAAAACTAACCTTTAATGCTGATTAAACGCGATTGAAAAGCTAGGCGGCAAAGAAATCCAACTCCGAGCACAAATCAACAACTAAAATACTAAATGGAAAGCAAGAATATTGAAAATACTAACTTGGTGTGAGTTTGTGAACTTTAAAAGCGAGGGAAAGTGAAGAATTTCAAATTCTAAGTCTTTTGGCCATTATAAACCGTCCAATTCGTTCCCATTCGACGACATTAGTCGCACTCGCCGATCCACTCGGCGACATGCCGAGTGGTCACTTGGCTCGCCGAGTTTTACAGGACCTTCAGTCAATATGAGGGTCCAAACGGCGGTCTTCATCGTGCACACCGACCATTTTGGCAATTCACCGACTGACCTTTTTCTCGCCAATATGCATTTTCCAAACACTTTCATCATTTAAACCTGCACCACTAACACACCATTATTTATAAAAGCAAAGGAAAGAATTTAAAACTTTGGGTTGCCTCCCAAGAAGTGTCTTAGTTAACGTCATGGCACGACACAAGTCACCCTTAAAACTCCATTTTTGGGGTTAGCCATAGTATCACTAGGCAACCCCCTATTTTGTTGCGATTGGAGATCGGGTAATGCATGACCCACAAGGTTCTCGAGCAGCTGGACGGCTTTGGAATGAGACCAAATCATTCGCTTCATCCCTTTGATGTTTTCCTTCATTTCTTCCAACTCTCTATCTTGCTCAGTCACCTTGTGGAGAATGATTGAGAGTATTCCCTCAAGGGATTTAACCTCATGGTTCTTGGGACTTCTTCGCTCATGAGGAAGGATATATTTATCTTTCCTCTAGCACTGGACTGCGATCTTAATCATCTTTTTGGCCAATTCATCCATCTGAGTCATTAGGGAGGCCAACATGAAATCTTTTTCTACATCTTGGTTCGTTTCAGCCATTTGATTAAGCATTTAGGCTGCTATCACATATGGTTGTTTTGCAATGCCTCCCGAAATGAGTTGGTCGACCAACCTCTTGTTTCCGGGACCAAGACTTCTGTAGAAACAGTCAAGGAGGATTATGTCGGGAATGTCATGAGTTGGGCATTGGGTGATTAGTCTATTAAATCTTGCCCATGACTTGTGGATCTGTTCACATTCCAATTACTTGAAGGTGAGGATACGCTCCCGGAATATCATTACCTCTAATAGAGGAAACTCCATTAGCTCCTGAGTGTTGCTTACTAAACCCACGTCCTCTTCTTCAATACAGACAAAAAAAACAAAACTACAAATTAAGTAAGTAAACTACAACTAACAAGAACAAATTTTTTATTAAACTAAAAATTCTCAACCGATACCACTCCTGACAGCGGCGCCATTTTGATGTTTGCGTAATCAAGACACAACTTCCAATACAAGTATCTACGATCGTGCAGTAGTATAATAACCCAACCAAGGGTTGGGGTCGAGTCCCAAGGGAGTGGTGGTGAAAATTAATAGAAAAATAAAATTAAGTTCTAATTATTCATAGCTAAAAGCATTATCGAATAGAAACATGTTAAATGTAAGGGGTGACACAAAAGTGTCAATTAACGATGGGGGTTTTTCACAAGTAAACAAAAATAGCAAAAATGCAAAGAGTACTAATATGGAGACGGGATTCTTGGGATGTGATAGGAATATGGGATAGACTAAATCATTGGGTACATACTTTTGGTAGTAAATTCATTTAATATTTGTGACTAGGCTAGACTATAGTGGGGATAAATTCTCTCTCGAGCAACTTACCCCGAATCAAATGGGTTCCTCTCGGACACCCACTTGCCGCATGAAGAACAGATGCCGCCTTAGCCCACTCACTCTCTCGAGCTGAGTGTGTGAGAATGAGACTAGGGTTCATTTCCTCGAGCTGAACCTCATGTCGACCCACTCCCACCGACCATCAATTTAGTAGTCTTAGTTTTACGACCTCTCTCTCGAGAAAGTCAAAAACACAAAGGTGAAATCGTATTTGCAACTACAATTTCATTAAGTTCCACCACAACTACTAAATGAAATCACATCAAAACAAAAAATAAACCACCAACAATCAAGACTCAACAGAAAATCTAACCCATTTTCACAAAATCACACCCCAAGAATTGGAGATTTAGCTAGACATGCTAAAGAGATAGAAATTTATACCAAAATGAGTTTGCATTCAAATGGGTATGAAGATTTAAGTCTCAAAACAAGTCAAAAGTGAAGAATCCACAAGACCCAAGTCCAAAACCTTGGAGTTCAAACCTTTTGAACCTTCAAGTTCTTCAAAACCCTTTCCAAACTTAGAATTCAAAAATAGAAGCTAAGTCTGCAAAATCATTGTTCAAAGCTAAAAATTTGATACTCAAATAATAATTCTCAATGAGTATTTATAGTTTTCAAAAATTTGTACTGCAGCGGATCATTCGGCATTGTTAGTTGAGATCGCCGATCAACTCAGTGATTCACTCTTTGGTAGGTTTCATCGTCGTCTTGCTCTATTCTTCAACATCATTGTGTTTGGATCATTGGGCGACATAGTACTGCTTCACGGAACTGCTTGGTGACACGCCGACTACTCTTTTTCTCTGCCGATTTGACCCTTTATTTCAGGGCTCAGCACACTGGAACAAAAGGCGATCTCTAGTCTCATCGGTGACTTGCCAAATGGACTCGGTGATCCTCATGCCTTCATTTCTTCATTCTTTCTGCCACTTTTGTTCTTTTTTGCTAAGTAGTGTCCATGCTTTCCCTCAAACTTTAAATACCTGAAACTTAAGGGTTTTCATCAGATATTGAGATAAAATATGCATTTGAGGAAACTAATTCTATCAAAATATTTCCCTAAATGAGTCCAATTTGTGAACTCATCAACTAACACCCATGCAATGTTTATGGAGTTGATGAACTGGGTGGTCCGACCTTATCTGGATTCATTTATGATAGTGTTCATTGACGACATCTTGGTGTACTACAATACTAAGGATGATTACAATTGGCATTTAGCGATTATGCTCCAGAGGTTGAGGGAAGAGAAGTTATAAGACAAGTTCTCAAAGTGTGAGTTTGTCTTAATTTTGTGGCATTTTTGGGACTCGTGGTGTTCATAGAGGGTTCTCAGATAGATCCAGCCAAGATTGAGGCAATTAGAAATTAGACCAAACCAACATTTGTTACAAAAATTTAGAGTTTTATAGGACTTGCAGGCTATTACAGACGATTTGTGCAGAGCTTCTCCACATTTACATATCCTTTGACCAGATTGACTCGATAGAGTGTGAGCTTCCATTGGTCTGATGATTGTGAGGAGCGCTTTTAAAATCTCAAGACCTTGTTGACTTTGTCTCCTATTTTTCCTTTACCCAAGGAGGGTGTAGACTTCATTATTTATTGTGATGCTTCTATAGTCGGGTTAGGTGGTGTTCTGATGCATAAAGGTAAGGTAATCACATATGCTTTTAGACAGTTGAAGACCCATGAGAAGAACTATCCCACCAATGATTTAAAGTTAGAGGTCGTAGTGTTTGTGCTTAAGTTGTAGCGGCATTATTTTTATGGGGTTCATTGTGAGGTCTTCACGGATCATCAGAGTCTTCAGTACATCTTCAGTTGGAGGGATCTGAACTTGAGGCAGCGTAAATGGCTTGAGCTACTAAAGTACTATGACATCACCACCTTGTATCATCCAGGGAAGGCCAATGTTGTGGTTGATGCTTTGAGTAGGAAGAGCTCTAGCATAGGGAGTCTTGCCGCTATTAGTATGGAGGAGAGAGCATTGGCTAGACATTTTCAGAGGTTAGCCAACAGTCTCATCCAGTTATAGATTTCTGAGGAGACGGGTGGTTTGAATGCTTTTATAGAGGCTCATTCTTCCTTAGTTGAATAGATTTGTGAGCGTCAATTTAATGATGATAAGTTGTGTCTCATTCAAGACAAGGTGATGAGAAGGGAAGCCAAGGAGGTTGTCATTGATTCTAATGGTGTCTTGAGGATTAGGGGCAGTATTTGTGTGCCCAAGTTGGGCGAGTTGACTAAATTGATTCTTGAGGAGGCCCATTATTCTCGATATTCCATCCATCTAGGAGCGGCAAAGATATATTATGATTTGAGACAGCACTATTGGTGGAGTGATATGAAGAGAGATATGGCAGATTTTGTTTCTAGGTGTTTTACTTGCCAGCAGGTCAAGTGTGAGCACCAGTGGTTTGGATGTATATCTAAGAGGACGCCCATTCCTACTTGGAAGTGGGAACAGATCACTATGGATTTTTTTGTGGGATTACCTACCATGATGGGTGGCTATGACTCCATCTTGGTGGTTTTTGATAGGCTGACCAAGTCTTCCCATTTCATCCTGATTCGGGTGAAGTATATTGCGGAGAATTTAGCCAAACTTTATATTAGTCAGATTGTGCAACTACATGGAGTCCCGATTTCTATTGTCTCTGATCGAGATTTTTTGTTCACCTCCCATTTCTGAAAGGCATTAAAGTTTGTCTTGGGTACTCGGTTAAGTATGAGTGCAACATTCCACCCTCATACATATGGTCAGTCCAAGCAGACGATTCAAGTGTTAGAGGACATGCCCTGATCTTGTATGATCGATTTTTGTGCTAGATGGGATCAGCATTTACCCTGAGCAGAGTTTGTGTACAATAATAGTTAAGACTCTATGGCTCCATTTGAGGAATTGTATAACATATGGTGTTGATCCCGAATTGGATGGTTTGTTTCAACTGATATAGACTCATTAGATACAAACTTTCTTTAAGATGCTATAAATTAAGTTCATATGATCCAGGGTAGATTGTTGACAACTCAGAGTCAACTGAAGAGTTATGAAGATTGGAGAGTTCGAGTTCTAGTGTTAATGGAAGGTGATCATGTTGGTCTTCGAGTCTCACTCATGATGGGTGTGATGAGGTTCAGAAAGAAGGTCAAGTTTAGCCCTAGATTCATTCGAACCTTTAAGATTTTGAGTCGTGTGGTAGAGGTGGCCTATAAGTTGGCCTTGCCACCTATCTTTTTAGTTGTGTACGAGTCGAATGACTCATATGTACTTTTTGTTGATTCAGTTGAGTTGGGTCCAGACTTATCTTTTGAGGAGGAGTCTATAGCCATCTTGGATATGCAGGTCAGGAAGCTTAGATACAAGGAGATTGCTTTAGTGAAGGTGCAGTGGAAGCATCGTTCAGTTTGTGAGGAGACTTGGGAGACAGAGTCAGATATGCGTGTTAGATATCCTCAGCTTTTTTAGGCTTCAAGTACTTTCTTTTAGTTTATGTTCGAGGACGAACATGGTTTTTAGTGGTGGATAATGTAATGACCCGAGTTGGCCCCAAGCGAACACTTGGACTGGCTTAACTCTTAGTGGAAGACTTAAATAATAAGAAACAATCTCAAAAGATAACTCATAAAATAACTTAGAATGTCCTAAAGAAACATTCGACTAGCCAAACTGGAAACTCAATTCTTAACATAAACAATTTAAAATGGAAAGACTAATGAACTATATTATCTGTCTATGAAGCCTCTAAAACTATGAGGGATGTCGGGACAAGACCCCCATCATCCTAACAACTGAAATACTAAAACAATATAAAAAGGGATCCTCCAGAAAGCAAGAAGGCTCACCAACTGACTCTGAATACTCAACTGGATCAACGAGGCGCTAGATGTTGATCCTGGTTACATGTATCTGCATCATAAAATGATGCAGGCCAAACGGCATTAGTACATTGAATGTACGAGCATGCGAGGGAAAACTAAACATGACATAATCTTGAACTGAAATTTGAGAGAAACACTTACCTCAACTTTACTCAACTCATGGATAACCAACTCAATGCAAAAATAAACAACAGTAAAGATGCAGTTTATATAAAGCATTTAAAATAGTAAAAAACAACTCAATATACATATATAAAGTATTATAACTCTGTGGGAGAGTCTCTAACCGACAACTATAACTATGAGCTATGTGATGATACAACGTCTTGCCCACGCTGCCAGAACTGTCCTATAACTTGCCAGGATATAAAACGCCTCAACTAAGTGGATTCACTAGTCTATGCTAAAAAGAACTAAGGAATCATCTAAAAAGTATGACCCTTTCTACCCACATTGGCTACATGGTTTATTGAGACATTGAGTTTTTATGAACTCGTCCCCACATCGGTGCTCAATACTACTCCCAAAATACTCAGCTCATATGTTTAAAAGCAAAAACTCTTTCTGTGGTTTGAGATAATTACTCAAAAACTAGCTCAAAGGCTCTCTTGGAAATCCGTGTTTCCTCTCTCGTTTAAATGTAAAAACATTTACTCTTTAGAAATACTTAGTTCCCATATACTCTTTTTGAAGAAATAAACTTCATTTGTTACTCTTACTTAACTCTAAACACAAGTCTTAAAACACGTTTAAAACATTTGCAAAAGACTTTTTGAAAGGACTCTAAGAACTCTCTTGACCTGGCTCTTAACTTTCCTTGAATTTGAATTTATGGATTCAAGAATTGTGATTTGTGATAGGAAAGATATCGTGATGTTTAGAAGTATTTTTATATAGTTAAACATGAGAAACGATCAAGAAATCACTATATGGGAGCAAGTCCGCGATGCAGAGATGCATTTTAATGTTTTGTCGCAAAATAAATTTTGAGACAATGGACTCCGCGTCCTTTTCGCGATGCGAAGGGAAAATTTATTCATTGGGGGAGCAGTCTGTGACGCGAACTTGCGCCAATTTCTTCTCAACTTTTTCCTTCTTCGTTTTCAAACCCCAATTCGCCTAAATTCAATTATTTTTCTCAATTCCTGTTTAGATTCAGATACCCAGTACATGAACACAAGAATCTAATAAAACACAACTCTTAAATCGACACAATTTCCTCAAGAACTCATCAATCTCATCTCATCTCAAGAACGAAAGCCAATTGCAAGAACATACTTCAAGAACATCATACTTTCAACTTTCTAGAATGAATTTCACTGAAATAAACATGATTGGCATGTGGGTGAAGGAGCCCAACGCTATAAAAGTCTTACATACCTCTTTAGGGATCAACCCTTATCGAAACGACTTCGATTCCGCAGGAAATCTCCAAGAACACCTTGACTTCTCCCCTTTTTTCTCCTCTTTTCTCTTCTCTCAAAGCCCTGGTGTATTTCTTAATTGCGTTAACTAAACTAACTCCGTTTACACCCCAAATAACTTACTAAAAACGAAATAATTTAATTGGGTAATGAAAAGACCATAATACCCTTCTAAAATCCGGTTTTGACTTTCCTTATCTAGACCGCCAGATTTCAAATGGGCATATCTCCCTCATACAAACTCATAATAAAGCAAACTCGGCGGAGTTGGAAAGATAATTCAAAAATATTTCCTACGGTATCTTATAGCACACATAAATCATTCTGAGATAGGAGTTATGGTCATTTAAAGTTGACCCAAAACTCATACTCAACACAACTTGACAAATTTCAGATTTTCATTCTTTCCAAAAATGGTTCTTTCTAATTCTAGCTCTTTCAAACAACGGGATGTTACAATATCTCCCCTTCGGAACATTCGTCCTCGAATGAGATTACTTTTAGTAGTCTAAGGGTGTAACATCTAACATTCAACTCAAACACCCAACAAGCAAATCTAACACATTAAGTATATCAATTAAAGAGTACTAAGAAGAGAATTAGTACCTTGATCTGGAATGTCTCCGGACTCACAGAGATGTGGATATCTCTTCTTCATATCCTCCTCAGCATCCCAAGTAGCTTTCTTAACAAATTGATTCCTCCACTTGGTCCTCAACTTGCGAACTTGGCGATCTAAAATATGAACAGTAATCTCCTCATAAGACAAGCTATCCTTAATACCAAATGTCTTCAGTTGGTATAATCAATGAAGGATTGCCCATACACTTTTTCAACATAGAAATGTCAAACAGTGGGTGAATTGTTGCTAACTCTTGTGGTAGCTCCAACTCATAAGCTACATTCCCAATTTTTTTGGATATTCTGTAAGGGCCAATATATCGGGGACTAAGCTTTCCCTTCTTACCAAATCTCACAACACCCTTCATGGGTGAAACTTTCAAATATACCCAATCATCTACTTCAAACTCTAAATCCCTTCTCCTAACATCTGTGTAGGATATCTGACGACTCTGCGTTGTTTTCACCCTCTCTTGAATAACTTTCACTTTCTCCATAGCTTAATGAACTAAGTCTGGTCCTATCAACCCAGCTTCACCAACCTCGAACCATCCAATAGGAGATCTGAATCTTCTCCCATAAAGAGCCTCATACGGAGCAATCTAGATGATAGAGTGGTATCATTTTTTATAAGCAAACCCAATGAGAAGTAGATGATCACCCAATTACCTTTGAAATCAATCACACAAGCCCTCAACATATATTCTAAAGTCTGAATAGCGCGCTCTGCTTGACCATCTGTCTGAGGATGAAAAGCAGTACTCAAGTTCACATTCGAACCCAAACCTTTCTGGAATGACTTCCAAAACTGTGCAGTAAATTGGGCAACTCTATCAGAAATCATTGAAACTGGAACTCAATGAAGTCTAACTATCTCTTGAAGATACAACTTGGCATAATCCTCTGTTGAATGGGTAGTCTTTACCGAAAAAAGTGAGTTGATTTAGTCATTCGATCAACAATCACCCAAATGGAATCATGCTTCCTGCGAGACCACGACACACTAATAATAAAGTGCATATTTATCATCTCTCACTTCCACTCTGGAATCTCTATAGTATGAGCCATACCACCGTGCATTTGATGCTCTACTTTAACTTGCTGACTATTCGGGCATTTAGCAACGAACTCAGAAAATACCTTTCTTCATACCATTCCACCAATATACTTCACTCAAGTCACAATACATTTTTATGGAACCCGGATGAATGGAATATCTTGAGCTATGAGCTTCCTCCATGATCCTCTCTTGGATTTCATCCACCCTTGGTACACACAACCTACCTTGATACCTCAATACGCTATCGCCCTCTTGTTCAAAAGCCATTACTTTTTTCTTACGAACATTTTCCTTCAATTCAAGCAAAATAGGATCTTGGTATTGTTTCTCTTTAACTTCAGACACTAATGATGATTCAGTCCCATTCATCACCACCACTCCTCCTTCTATGGAATTCATTAGTCGAACTCCTTATCGTTCAAGTATGTGCACATCTTTTGCTAACTCTCTCTTTTCTTCCTCAACATGGGCGGTACTACCCATAGACAACCTGCTCAATGCATGAGCAATAACATTAGCTTTACCTAGTGATAAAGAATACTCATTTCACAATCCTTCAGTGACTCTAACCACCTCCTATGTCTAAGATTATCCTTGATTTATCCTTCATAGAGAATACTCATCATTGATTTATCCTTTTTAGGTGTTGTGTTAGTGTTTTGTCTTTTATGGATATCTGGTCAGGGAGACCTCAGATTTGTTTGACAACTCCATTGAGTCTGGAATGTCGACTTTAGTTGATTTCGACATATGGTTTGTGTATACGGGGTTTCGAACAAATTTGGAGGGCCCTTTCAATGATTGATTGTGGTTTGTTGGTGTCTGTAATCTTGGTTTTTGTGAAGGCTTGTTCTCTTAAAAGAAATTTGTAAAAGCGATGGAACCTTCGCTTTTGTGAGAGGCACCACTTTTATGGGATTCGCAAAATTGAACTTCTGGTTCGCTTTAGCGATGGCCAATTAACCAAACCTATGTCCGCTTTTGCGACATCGAGAGGATTTTAGAGTTTAAGCCCCAATTTCCATTTTTTAGCTTGCTAACCCTTGGAGGCGATTTTTGAAGAGATTTCTTGTGCTAAATCTTTTGTGATCCTAAACTATCATTTCCCTTTGATTATTTTATGGATATCAACATCAAAACTTGGGATTTTGATTGGAAAATGGCAAGGTTTTTCAAGATATCAAGTTCTAAACTAAAATGGAGATTGTGAACTGATTTCAAATCATTTTTCATAATGGTTTTCACCAATAAGTTCCTAAGGCCTTGAGTAACATTTTCAATTATTAATTTTTGGATTCAAACTTTATTTTTGGAATCGAGTTTTGAGTTGATTGAGCCATTATTCAAAGTATATGATCTGGATATCATTTTTTTTTGGAAATTTATCGTGAATACTTGATTGATATAGATTGTGTGGCTTTGGATGTTGGTCGGAAGGGGAAGACTCAAGTCTTGGAGTGACTAGTTGGTTGGATTAAGGCAAGTGATCTCCTAAACCTTGTAATTTTGTATAATTCATGTATTTCTCTTCAATGTGTGTGTGTTTGGAGTAATGGGAATGAGGTGAAGGGTGCATTGTTCCACTTGATTAATCTTAATGAATAAAAAGGGATTAAAGAAAAGGCAACGTGTTGATCATATTTATTTTTTTGAGAATTGCCTTGTTGTGGACTTGAATTGATTGAATTGTTGTATCTTCCTTATGGTGTGCATTTTCTTATGTGCATTGATTATTGTACACCGTGACGAGGCATATGATATAAAGCTGATGGGAAATGGTTTCGGATAGTGATATGACATAAAGCTGATGGGAAATGGTTTCGGATAGTGATATGACATAAAGCTGATGGGAAATGGTTTCGGCTAGTGATATGATATAAAGCCAATGGGAAATGGTTTCGGCTAGTGATATGGCATAAAGTCGATGAGAAATGGTTTCAGCTATTAATATGATATAAAGCCGATGGGAAATGGTTCCAGCTAGTGATATTGTACGGAAGGGAAATGGTTCCGGCAGTAGTTTGGTTATTGTGATTTGATGTACTTCGATGCTTATGTTTGGCCTACTTGTTATCTATGATTGATGAACTTGTTACATGTGATTGATCTGCTTGACATTGAGATTAACTTACTTAATACGTGTTGATTGTTGAATTGTGACTATTGACTTGCGATTATTGAGCCTTGTGAGTAGTGTATTATAGAACTGTTAGGTTGGGCTGAGTTTTATGCAGGTTGTAGTTTGAGGAGGTTTGATTGGTATGAAAATAGCATTTGATTTCTATCTAGTTATCCTTGTTTATTATTTTTCTTGTTCGGTATCGTATTTTTGGTACTCACTCTTTATTTCTACACTTATATAGGTTCCGAGACCATTACCGTGTGATTGCTCTTCTTCTCCTTTTTTGAAGCTTGTTGAAGGACTTAAGAGATAGTTGTTTGTCATCTATGTGGGCCCTCTTTTTCCTTTTCGTTATGCTTTATTCTATTTGAGAAACAAAGACTTGAGACTTGTAACCATCTTTAAATTTCGCACTTTATGTATTAGTGGCTTGTACACGTGACAACCAAGTTTTGAGGTGTTAATAGAATGAATAAGTTTTCTGCTTTTATCTTATTTTTGCTTTGTCTTTCAGCTTTTCTTTCATTTCATTGGGTTGAGGCTGTCTTGTCTTGGTGGGAATAGACAAGTACCATCACGTCCATTTTTGGAATCGTGACATTTATTTGGTCATCTTTGACAAAAGCTTACTCCCTTTGCAAAATTACTTCAAGTGTTTTAAGTTAATTTCTTTTCAATTTATTTTAAATATCTTTATCAACTTTAAATATTTTTCCAAAAAATTATTCAAAGAAAGTTTTTAAATCATTGGATAACCGCATTTTGGCGAACATTTCAAGTGCCTTAAAAACCTTCTTCAAATATAAAAAAGAACCTCGTACCCTTTTCTCTTAACTTTTAGATTTAATTATGTTAAAGTCTTTAAATTTAAGTTTTCTTAATTTCTTTTAAGAAAAAAATTAAGTGGCGACTCTTTTTCTAGTAATTTTCTTAAATTGTTTTATACTTAGAACATTTCAAAAGTGGTTTTTATAAAAGATAATAAAATTGAGACATAACAATGCTAACTACCAACTCGACCCTTAACAAATTATCATGCTAGAAAAATCAGCAAACAAGTCTAATCATAGTAAGGTGACCTTGAAGCCGAACACGCGCACTCCAAACCTCTTAACTTAAGCTTTAGACTTCTGATCTGCCTTCAAGTGATACCACTCTATCAAAATAATGATCCAAACATCAATATGAACAATTTGACACCAAAATTTGCAATAATTGAAAACAAGATTAAAAATGACAGAAAAATGACATTGTGGGACACATACAAGAAATCTTGAAATTGACTTCGTCAAAAGCTCTCAACCATCTCAAGGAACTTGTACCCCAAAAATGGGCACAATACGAGCTCAAACATGCCCTAAAAATTGCCCATGCTCAAAAGCTCAAGAATTCACAATTGAAAAATTGAAAAGGGGAAAAATCAAAGGAAACTTGGGAGTTAAATGCAAGTACATTGATGCTAACAATGAGCCAATGCAATCCACAACTAAAATCCAACAATGCACCCTGATTTTTCTTCAAATTTGATCTTTCAATCAGTTTCTTATAGAGGAATGTGTGAAAAAGAGTTGTATGATAAGTAATATAATTTATTAGTCAAATGGTATCCGCAAATGCAAGATAAGCCAAGGTCAAACTTGATCGGGTAAAACTGAACCTTCTCCACTAAAATGAGACATTGTCTGCGAAAGCATGGGTCAGGCCCCAATCTCTATGCGAATGCAAGCCAAGCCTGCTAACACAATTTTCCATTTCATGAACTTCCATGAATGCGACTCAGGTCCTGCGAACAGAAAGCACAAGTCATGGTGCACCAACAAAGGCTGCACTAGCTCAATTTAGAGTTGCCAAAAACTCTGATGTGGGCTCAAGATTTCTTTAGAATTCCATGCAAACAATCAAACTCTGCTATCCCTGTAAATGTGATATTTCTGACTCAATAGAGATGTCGTAACTTTCATTTGAAGTAATCTTGAAAAAAAGTTAGTCCTGCACCAAAGACTTCATAATATCCATGAACTACAAGGTTGCTCGAAATGAGTCTGAAAGCCTCGGGACCTTAATCAAGGGTTCATCTAGACCAAAATCAATGTTTTGGAGACAACGGATCCATCAAATGCATCTTGAGGTTGTTTACCTAAAGTTTTGATCAAAGTCAATCATTCAAACTTCAAAAGCTCTAAAACAAGAAAAATTGTATAAAAAACAAAAAAATGACTGGTGACCAACTATCAATTCCAACAAGTTAGAAATGACTTGAGGCCACAATAGAAAAGCATTAAACGCCAAAAATACTGAAAAATAGAGAAAACGACCAAGAGGGTCATTATAATATATATATATATATACATATAGCATATCTAACCAATTTTATATATGGATTAGAGTGACATGAGCACCCAATTTTATTGATGGATCATATTGGCACGCTTTTCAGGTTTACATCATATGCATCAATTGCATCATTTTATACTGTAATTACATTGTCTTGGTGAGGAATTTGACGCGTTAATGATAAAAGTAACTTTTCCACTCTTATGGTAATTTGATTGTAATTTTGAGTTAGCTGGACTTGTATTTTGGATATAATTATTGTCGTTGACTTTAGTTAATAGTTCTTTTCTGATGTAGTGAAATGAGTTTTAAAAGGATCTAAATAGGACTTTTAGGACCAATCATTATCATTGCTTCAATCGAGGATGTTAGTGAGTACATATGGATTTTATTGATGGATCAGATTGGCACACTTTTAAGATTTACATCATATGCATCAATTGCATCATTTTATACTCTAATTACATTGTCTTGGTGAGTAATATGACGCATTAATGGTAAAATTAACTTTCCCACTCTTGTGGTAATTTGATTGTAATTTTGAGTTAGCTGGACTTGTATTTTGGATATAATTATTGTCGTTGACTTTAGTTGATAGTTCTTTTCTGATGTAGTGAAATGAGTTTTAAAAGGATCTAAATAGAACTTTTCGGACCAATCATTATCATTGCTTTTGATTTGGTTCAATCGACGATGTTAGTGAGTACATATGGATTTTAAACTCACACATGTTAATTTTACACCTTATTGTGTAAGTTTTGATCAAAGTTCCTTTGGACACTAATTGGATAGTTGTTCAAAGTGATGTTCTCAAGATTCTGAGGTAGCTGCATTGGTTGATCTACAACATTGTTGAGTACCATCTATGTTATTAGTCCTTTCATAATACTCTCATATATTTTTAGTTTGAGGTTTAATTTGGATCTATATAGATGGATTGTACTAGTGAATTTCAAGTTTTTGGGTTAGATTATTAATGTTTTCAGCGTTCTTATTTTGAGTTTATGAATGAGTTTTATTATGAATTATGTTGTTTTAATTATTATTTTTCGCATATTTATTTTTAAAATGAAATAAATATTTAGTTGGGCTTACCTATTACTGATTTAAATATGTCACGCCCCGAGCCTACACCCTAGGCGGGACTGGCACTCGGAGACCATTGTTGGCCCCAAGCGAACCCTTGGCCTGGCTTACTTACTCAGCGGAAAACTATATGCATATTTATAATGATCAAACACTATAAATGTACTTTCAAAGAATAAACTGAACTGCTCAAACTGAACTCATAATGTTTTAAAAATAAACATTTAACTTAGCCAAAATGGCAACTCAACTCTGAACATAATTCAATAAAAAAGTAAAGACAAATGACTAACTAACTGTCTATCTATGAAGCCTCTAATTACTGAGATGGATGTCGGGACAGGCCCACGAAATCTTAATGAACTATCTAATACTGAAAGTAAACAAAAGAGATCCTCTGAAATACAAAGAGGCTCACCAACAAACTCTGAACTGCTCACTAGATCAACGATGCGCTGGATGCCAATCCTAGTTACCTGCGTCTGCATCATAATACGATGCAGGCCAACTGGCATCAGTACATTGAATGTACGAGTATGCGAGTTGGAATGCTAAAACAGATATAGGCTTGAAAGGATTCTGAAAGAAACACTTACCTTGGCTCTTCTCAACTCATGAATAGTTAACTGAACTCATTTCATTATAAAGCAGTTTAAAACAAGTGCAATATAAAGAAAAAGAAAACTGTTTAAAACATGTTGTCAATTCATAATCATAATATCATAAAAAGACAAACCATGCTCCCTCTCAAAGTCTACTTGTGCAATGCATGAATGAAGTCATGTACCCCCATTCACACTAAGCAGAAGCTCTTGAGGAACCAAGCTACTACTGCTATGGGAGTTTCTCTAACCGACAATCATCACTTAAGAACTATAGTGATGACACAGCGCTTTACCTCACGCTGCCGAGGTCCATCATATACCTTGTCGTGATATAGGAAGCTAACTTTACTAAGTGGATCCACTAGTCTGTTGTGAAAAGGGTTCATCTAAAAAGTATGAACCTTTTCTACCCATGATGGCTACATGATTTATGGGGGCTGTGAGTTATCTTAACTCTCTCCCATATCGTTGATCAATACTACTCCCAAAATATACTAGATCTTTATGTTTTAAAAACGTACTTGTTTTTGTGGTTTGAGATTAGTGCTCAAAAACTTAGCTCAAAGGCTATCTTTGAAATCAAGGTTTCCTCTCTTGCTTTATTATGAAAGCATTTACCCTTTTCTAAAAACTTGCCCGAATGCTCTTTAGAAATCGAGGATTTCTTTCTTATTTAAATGTGAAAACATTTAAAAACTTCTTTGGGAATACTTAGTTCCCTAATATCATCTTAAAGAAAATGAACTCAACTCTTTACTATTTGTTTAACTTGAAAACTTGAGTCTTAAAATGAATTTAAAACATTGTTAAAGACTCTTGAAAACTTTAAGAAACTTTGCTTTGACTTACTCCTTAACTTCTAGACTTGACTTTTAACTTCTTTGACCTTGATCCTAACTTTCCTTGAATTTAATTATGGATTCAAGGTTTATGATCTCATGTTTATGGATGATTTCATGATGTTTAGATGTACCTTAGAGTGTTGGAATCAACTTAGAAACATAGGTACATTGCTAAGGAACAAGTACGAAGAGGTGGGGAACGAATGGGGAGAACTGGCGTCACTGGTGCTCTCAGAGGCGCGGGGCGCCAGCCCTCAAACTTCCGAGGATCTGTTGGGACGCGCTGGCTGGCGCGACGCCCCAACCCCTTCCCCAGGTTTTTGACGATTTTTCTTCTCCGTTTTTCAACTCTAAACGTCAATGGTTCTTTCCCCCAAACACTTAGGATCATAGTACCCTCAACATACAATAGATTTAACTCGAAAATTCACCAGGAAACACGAATCAAATCAACAAAAGACTTCAACAACACAACCATCAAGAACTCAACGAATTTTCAACAATGTTCTTCAAGAACTCACTTTCTTTGCATTCAAATAACCTAAATTCGCTGAATTGAAACAAGATTGGGGTGTGGGTGAACTAACCCAACACTATGTGATCTCACATACCTTGTAGGGATCACCCCCGACGAAATCCACAAGCAATTCTCGAACGTTCTTGACGAATCTTGAACTTCCTTCTCTTTTCTCCTCTTTTATCTTTTCTCCAAGCTCTAGCGTGAACTCAACTTTTTCTAAACTGACTAAAATATGAGTTTTACCCCAATTAACTCTTAATAACGAATCACAATAATAAGGTAAGGAAAAGACTAAAGTACCCTTCAAAAATCCGGTTTTAGACTTTCCTTATTCGAACAGCCCAACTTCCAAAGGGAATAACTCACTCATACGAACTCGGAATCGTGCAAATTCGGCGGCGTTGGAAAGATCATTCCAAGGGCTTCCCAACCATATCTGGAAATACACCTAACGCATCCTGAGATGAGAGTTATGGTCATTTGAAGTTGACCAAAAACTCACTTTTCTTAACTTAAATAAAAAAATCAGATTTTAATTCTTTCCAAAAATGACTATTTCCAATTATAAGCTTCTTCCTAGTTATTTCAAATTGCGAGATGTTACAATATCTCCCCCTTTGGAACATTCGTCCTCGAATGAGATTACTCTTACTAGGCTAAGGGTGTAACATCAATCATTCAGTTCAATCACCCAATTACACCACTAATCTTCCTTTTGTGGAAATCCATTAATCGAAATCCTAATCATGTCAGTCTATGCACCTCTTGTACTAACTCTTTCTTACCTTCCTCAAAATGGGCGGTACAACCCGTAAATAATCTATTCAAGGCATCAGCAACAACACTAGTCTTACCTAGGTGATAAAGAATGCTCATGTCACAATCTTTGAGTAACTCCAACTAATGTCTGTGTCTGAGATTAAGCTCTTTCTGACTAAACACATAATGAAAACTCTGGTGATCGGTGATCTGTGATCGATGAACATTTCCACATGATCACCATAGAGATAATGGCGCCAAATTTTCAACACAAAACTACGGCAACCAACTCTAGATCACAGGCTGGGTGAATCTTCTCATGAACTTTCAACCGCTCTTTCAACTCTTTCAATTTTTACAATTCTGCTGGTGCCATTCTATATGGCGGAATAGAGATAGGACGAGTATCTAGAATGATGTCTATGTCGAAGTCTATTTCTCTCTCAGGAGGGACTTCGGGAAGATCATCTGGGAAGACTTCTGGGAACTCTTTTATTACTGAGACTGAAACTGACTGAATAAGAGGTATCTCAACACTTGAGTCATTAACTCGAACTAAGTGATATACATGTTGGGTTATGGAGGCGAATATGGCGTCATGCGGAAGCTTATAATTTGCAAATCATATAGTTGATAAATCAGACGACAAATAAAAACATACTAAAGATATATTATTAATATGGTTTGGTCAAACGACCTACATATTGAAAACTAATATT
>JAJOOO010012280.1:0-17083 GCA_029582685.1 Solanum piurae | reverse complement strand
AAGAGTTGAAAGAGCAGTTGCAGGATTTGTTGAGCAAGGATTTTATAAGACCGAGTGTATCTCCATGGGGTGCTCCAGTGTTATTTTTGAAAAAGAAAAATGGATCGATGCGTATGTGTATTGACTATCGACAGTTGAACAAGGTAACCATCAGAAATAAGTACCAGATACCTCATATTGATGATTTATTTGATCAGCTGCATAGTGTTTCAGTTTTCTCCAAGATTGACTTGAGATCTGGCTATCAGCAGTTGAAGGTTAGGGTGGAGGATATCCCTTAGACAGCTTTTCGAACACGTTATGGACTTGATGAACGGAGTGTTCAGACCGTATTTGGATTCCTTTGTTATTGTCTTCATAGATGATGTATTGATATACTCCCACATTAAAGAGGAACACAAGCATCATTTGAGGATTATGCTTGGGATTCTGATGGAGAAGAAACTCTATGCAATATTTTCAAAGTGTGAGTTTTGGCTTAGTTCGGTAGCATTCTTGGGACATGTAGTGTTCAAGAAAGGTAATATGGTGGACCCTAAGAAGATCGAGGCAGTTCGAGATTGGGTCAAACTTAGTTCTGTTACTGAGATTTGGAGTTTCTTAGGCCTTGCATGTTATTATCGACGATTTGTAGAGGGGTTCTCGTCCATGGCATCCTGATTAACTAGATTGACCCAGAAGGAAGTGACGTTTCAGTGGTATGACGAGTGTGAGGTGAGTTTCCAAAAGCTCAAGACTTTATTGACTACTACTCTGATTTTAACTCTACCCGTGGAATGAGAGGATTTCATTGTATATTGTGATGCTTCTCAGATTGGTCTTGGTAGTGTATTAATGCAGAAAGGGAAAGTGATAGCTTACGCTTCGAGGCAGTTGAAGATTCATGAGAAGAATTACCGTACTCATGACTTGGAGTGGGTGGCTGTAGTGTTTGCATTGAAGATTTGGAGGCATTATCTTTATGCAGTACATTGCGAGGTCTTCACGGATCATCGTAGTCTCCAATATATATTCAATCAGAGGGATCTAAATTTGAGGCAGCGAAGATGGTTGGAGTTTCTCAAAGACTACGACATGACTATTCTTTATCATCCAGGCAAGGCAAATATGGTAGCAGATGCCTTGAGTTGAAAGGCGGTAAGTATGGGTAGTCTAGCCATGTTGTAGGTTGGCGAACGTCCTTTAGCTAGGGATGTCCAGTCCTTGGCCAATAGCTTTGTGAGGCTTGATATTTCAGAATCTGGTAAGGTTTTGGCTTATGCGGAGGCTAGGTCATCCTTGTTGGAGCATATTCGGACTCAACAGTTTGATGATGGTGATTTATGTAAGATTTGAGACAAGGTGTCAAAGGGAGAAGCCAAGGATGAAATTCTTGATAGTGAGGGACTTTTGAGAATAAAAGGTCATATTTGTGTTCCTCGGACAAGTGATTTGACTAGACTGATCATGGAGGAGGAACATAGTTCAAGTTACTCTATTCATCGGGGGCTACTAAGATGTATTGTAACTTGAAGCAGCATTATTGGTAGTGTCGTATGAAGAGAGACATAGTAGATTTTGTATCTCAATGTTTGAACTGTCTGCAAGTGAAGGATGAACACCAAAAGACTGTAGATGTAACTCAGAGGATGCCCATACCTTAGTGGAAGTGGGATCATATTGCTATGGACTTTGTGGTAGCATTTCCACGTACTTTGGGTAAGTTTGATGCTATATGGGTCATCGTGGATCGATTGACTAAGTATGCACACTTCATACCAGTTCAGACTACCTATAATTCAGAGAAGTTAGCCAAGATCTATATTCGAGAGATAGTTCGTTTGTATGGGGTTCCCATTTCTATTATTTCAAATCGTGGCACATAATTTACATCTCATTTCTGAATGTCTATGCAAAAGGAGTTGGGCACTCGGGAGTCTGAATGGACTATTCAAGTTTTTGAGGACATGTTACGGGCATGTGTGTTTGACTTTGGTGGTTACTGGGATCATTTCTTGCCATTAGCAGAGTTTGCTTACAATAATAGTTACCATTCGAGCATTGAGATGGCACCATTTAAGGCTTTGTATGGTAGGAGATGCCGATCTCTAATTGGTTGGTTTGATGCATTTGAGGTTAGACCGTGGGGTACAGATTTGTTGAGGGAGTTGTTGAACAAGGTCAAGTTGATCCAAGATAGACTTCTCATGGTTCAGAGTAGGCAAAAGAGTTATGCAGATCGGAAGGTTTGTGATTTAGAGTTCATGGTTGGAAAGAAGGTTCTATTGAAGGTTTCACCTATGAATCCTGAATGGTGTGATGAGATTTGGAAAGAAGGGCAAGTTGAGCCCAAGGTATATTGGTCCTTTCGAAATTGTTGAGCGTATTGGTGAGGTGGCGTATAAATTGGCTTTGCCACCTGGTTTGTCGGGTGTTCACCCTGTAATTCCTATTTTGATGTTGAAGAAGTATCATCAGTGTGGTGCTCATGTGATTCAATGGGATTCAGTGTTACTTGATCAGAATTTGACTTTTGAGGAGAAGCCAATAACCATTTTGGATAGGCAAATTCGGAAGTTGAGGTTGAAGGATATTGCTTCAGTAAAGGTTCAATGGAAGCATCGTCCGGTGGAGGAAGCTACATGGGAGACCGAGTCAGACATGAGGAGTAAATATCCTCACCTTTTTGAGCGTTCAGGTGCGTTCTATTCTTTTACCGTTCGAGGATGAACGTTTGGTTAAGTGGTAGGTGATGTATCAACCCGCTAGGTCATTTTGAGCTCTAAGACTATTTTGACTCTTTCCGTAAAAAAATTAAATGAAAATTTTATACTATTCGGTAACTACAACTATTTAGTTAACGAATATTTATTAAATAATTAATATAATGATAGGTAATGGGCTAAGAGTATAATTTGTTTACCCTTTTTTCATACCTGTACCACTTGGCCAATGTATTGAAATAAGTTAGTGGGTTTAATACCTTAACCTTCAGATAGAGAACAGAGAGAGTGGGAAGGACGACGCCGCAGGACAAAGTGAAAACGTCAAGTACAAGTTTGTATATATTATCAATTTTGTATTCAAATTCTTGTTGAATGATGAATACCATTACAGTAATATGACATACTATAATTTAACATCATTATAAGTAATTTATATTAGTTAGAATAAATAAAAAATGACGTGATAAGAAGTAATGGGTCAAAGTCAGTGATGGTTAATTATTAGTATTGTTAGCAATTAGATTAGTATTACGAAAGAAAAGATGATTTCAAATTGGAAAATTGAAAGGCTGCAACGTGGTGCCTTTTCTAGTATAATGGAGTTATTAGGGTGGAGGGGTCAATCATTAGGTAATGATTAGGATCCTTATTAAAGACTATATTGGAAGGGAACTAGAATGTTGTGCTGTAAAAAGTGTAGTGTCCTTTTTTTGTGAAAATTTATTTTGGTTTATGTTGAAAATCCTTACGATCATTAGAGGTTAGGTGTACTATATTATATCAGTATTAGTAAATTAGGATATTTTGAGAGATTGAGGCTTAACCCTAGGCATGAAATTTAGCAAATATTATTCTTGAAATATAAATTATATCAAGATGAGGAGCTTGAATTGAATTATGAGTGAGTTTGTGTGTCTATGTTAGACATATACCAATGTGGGTGCCTATGAACTCGCTTACTTACGAATATTGCATAATTGGTAGATTGGGAACGTTCCGAAGCTTTGCTAAAAGGGAACGAAAAATTGTGAGGATTCGTGGCACGTGTTCAACACTCAAGGTATGTTAAGTTTTTTAGACATCGTTGAAGGACATTTTTCTAATTAAAGATTAAAATCAGAATAGACAATGAGTAAGGGCGAAAGATGGGGGTCTCATACCAATGATGTGACGGGCATTGGTACGAGTACCAGTGTTATAAAGGGAAAATTTATTTCTAGAGAATGCCAAAGCATATGGGCATTAGCTGATGTATTATTGACTTGATTTCATATATGTGATTGTGTTCTTTATTGAACTTGTACATCTGTGATAGTTGAGGTGGTTATGTATTATGTTGATATGTGATTGATTGAGATGCATCATTATCCCTTTTTTTTGAAGTCATATTGTGCACATACATTGACATGAGATTGGGTATAAGTTGGGGACGTGGAGATCGTCCGTGCTGGGGATGGTGAGATATTAAGATTATAATTTGGGCACGTGGAGATCGTCCGTGTCGGTATATGGACCTCGCGGGTCCTCCATGGGTCATGAACTCTTGATGTATTTATGAAGAATATCATGTATATACGGTTGAGAGAATACTTGACATTTGAGGCATATCATTTCATGGTGTTACATTGCATTGCATCTCATTACATCATTTATTCTTGTTGATTACGTGCTTTATTGGTGGTTGTATATTACGTGAACTTGACTGGTAAATATAGACTTGTATAAGTAAAGAACTTATTTTCTTATATAAATTCCGGTGACTACTTCTTTATTGTTTGTCTATGAGATATACTGGGCACACGTGGTTTCATACTCATACTACACTTGTTGCACTCTTTTGTGGTACATATTCAATTCCGAGTACGAGCACATCTCGTGGAGCTTTTTGAGTCCGAGCTTGGAGTATCTTGGAGTTGTGGTGAGCTGCTTGGCTGTTCCATGGCCCACACCTCCCTCTATCTTTTATTTATTCTGTTATTTTATTATTTAGATAGGATATCCTTTATGTTTGGATTTGTCATTTTAGTTTCAGACTAGCACCATATTTAGACGCTCTTGTACTTATTACACCAATTATTGGGTGGTATTTTAGCTTTCCGCATTTCATATTTATAAAGAACATAGTGTTGGAGCTTATTACTTGTTGATTACCTATTTACCTCATAAGTTAATTAAAGTTGGTAAAATATGTTGGGTTGTCTTACCTATTGGTTGGGAACATAGGTTCCATCACGACTTGTGAATTTGAGTTGTGACATTTTCTCACTCATAAAAATGAAGTTTTGGCTAACTTTGATGTATTTTATAGAAAAGTTCAAAGAGAAGTTTGTTACTTCATTACAACTATTCATAGTGATCATGGTGGTGAATTCGAGAATAAAGCTTTTGAAGAATTCTGCGCTCAAAATGGTTTCACTCAAAATTTCTCGTCACCGAGATCACCTCAACAAAATGGAGTAGTTGAAAGGAAAAATCGTTCATTGCAAGATACAACAAGAACAATGCTCCTTGATCGAAGTTTTCGTGGTCATTTTTTAGCAGAAGTAGTAAGTACTGCTTGTCATATTCTTAACATGTGTCTCATCAAGCCTATACTAAAGAAGACTGCTTATGAACTCTGGAGAGGAAAGAAACCTAACATCAGCTATTTTCATCCCTTTGGATGCAAATGCTTCATCCACAATAATGGTAAGAACAATCTTAGTAAATTCGACCCAAGAAGTGACAAAGGTATTTTTCTAGGCTATGCAGCTATTTGCAGGGAATTTCGTGTATTCAATAAAAGAACTTTAAGTGTTGAAGAATCTGTGCATGTGGTATTTGATGACACTAATCCAAGAGTACATAAAGTTGAAGCTGGTGAAGATGAACCTCCCTCATTCAAACCAACAAAAGATATTTCAAAAGCCTCCACTGAAATTACTACTGAAGAGCCACCTACTGTAGAAGTGGAGTCGACTACTCCAGCTGATAAAGTCAACATTCCTAGGAAAATGGAGACACAATGCCAGTTATCCTGAAAACATCATTTTGGGAAAACTAGATGACAAAATCCAGACAAGATCTTCACTCAAAAAACAAGCTTTTTGGCTCTCATATCCCAAATGGAACCCAAACGAATTAATGAAGCAATATAATATGAGTCATGGATACATGCAATAAAAGAAGAACTTGATCAATTTGAAAAAAATCAAGTGTGGACTCTTATTGAAAGACCTAAGAATTGTTCAGTAATTGGAACCAAGTGGGTATTTCGAAACAAATTAGACGAAAATGGAAAGGTTGTCCGAAATAAAGCCAGGTTAGTAGCTCAAGGTTTCTCTCAACAAGAAGGAGTTTACTATGATGAAACTTTTTCTCCCATAGCAAGGTTAGAATCTATTCAAATTCTTCTAGCGTTTGCTTATTTCGATCGTTTCAAACTTTTTCAAATGGATGTTAAAAATGCCTTTTTAAACGGTTTTATTAAAGAAGAAGTGTTTGTTAAAGAACCTCCCAGTTTTGGAAAATCCCCCTTGCCATGATTATGTTTTTAAATTATCAAAAGCTCTCTATGGTCTAAAACAAGCTCCAAAAGCTTGGTATGAAAGACTGAGCACCTTTCTTATTAAAAATGATTTTCAAAGAGGCAAAATTGATACTACCCTGTTAACAAAAAAATATGATTCCTGCATTCTTATTGTTCAAATTTATGTTGATGATATTATCTTTGAAAGCTCCAATTTTTCTCTTTGTGAGAATTTTGCTAATTTCATGAAAGGCGAATTTGAAATGAGTCTCATGGGAAAGCTCTCATTCTTTCTCGGTCTTCAAATTAAGCAGTGAGATAAAGGAATTTTTATAAATCAAGGTAAGTATGCAAAAGAGCTGATCAAAAAGTTTGGAATGGAAAAATGTAAAGCCTTTGGAAATCCCATGAGTCCATCCACTTGTCTAGAATATGATACAACAGGAAAAAGAAGTTGACGAAAAACTTTATCGAGGAATGATTGGTTCTCTACTATATCTCACTGCTAGTTGATCAGACATCATGTTCGGCGTTTGCAAATGTGCACGTTTTTAATCCGCTCCAAAGGAATCATATCTCACCGCTGTGAAACGAATTATTCGATATCTTATTGGAACCTCTTAAATGGGGTTGTGATATCCTTTTTATGAGAATTTTGATTCAATTAGATATTCAGATGCTGACTTTGCAGGTGAAAAAAATGACAGAAAAAGCACCAGTGGAACATGCCAATTTTTGGGAAAATCCCTCATTTCCTGGCATAGTAAAAAGCAAACCTCCATTGCTCTATCAACCATTGAGTCTGAATATCTGGTCGTCGGAAGTTGAGACACTCAACTACTTTGGATGATGCATCAACTTTTAGACTATGGTCTATCCTTCGAGGGAGTACCTATTTTTTGTGATAATACTAGTGCTATCAGTCTATCTAAATACATTGTACATCATTCTAGGGCTAAACATACAGACATCAAACATCATTTTATTTGTGATCATGTTGAAAATGGTGATTTTGTGCTGGAATTTGTTGATTCCAAAAATCAGTTAGCCGATATATTTACAAAACCTTTGCTTGAGGAAATATTTTGTTTCCTTCGAAAATTTCTTGCTATTATTGTGCCTATTAATTAATTGTATCGGCTTTCCTTATTTATGTTTTATTAACTTTTTTTTTGTAGCATAATTATGTTCATCTCGCTTCTCCATAAAACCTCTTCGTCTTATTCAAACATCCCATCAATATCTTCACCGCCTGACTCTTCAACCTCTTTTTCCCCTTTTTATTTCTCTCTTCTCTCCCTTTTCCCTCACTCATTCCCTCTCTATCTCACCATGACTCGTACTCGATCCATGGCTTCTCTCCAGAAAGCACCCATTTCCCCTTCTGCTTCCCTTGAAGTAGAATTTCTCTCGTATGATTCTTCTGAATTAGAATCGGTGGTTCAATCTTCTTCGTCCAAGAAATGACCAATCTCGTCCAAGACGAAGGACACAAAGAAGTCCCGCACTTTTTCCAGAGACCTTCACTGCGGATGGCTCATTGCTTTTCTGGAGACTGGAGCACAAGATGCGATTTACCTTCTTCTCAAAACTACCTATTGTGCCTGGTCGAGTAATAAACCTGGAACAACTTCAGGCATCTCACTGTGCTGTAAGTACCTTCTTTCATGCTTAGAAGTTATCTATTCTATTGCGCCTCTGTGGGCTTGAATTTTTTGAAGAATCGGATCTTCTATTTTATGCAAACTTTTGGATCTCTGCTGACAGTCGTGAGTGGGAAACCCTAGTTTTGGGTAACCGTATAGTACTGAATGACTCTCTATTTAAGGAAGTGTTTGTTTTTGAATTTTCTGGTGATATTTCGTTTATGCATGGATATTTGTGGCCTGATCAGTTTGAAATCTCTCTGGAAAATGCTAAGATTTTTGTTGCTGAAACTGGATCTGATATCTCTAATTTTGGTCCCTTATCTCTTGGTTTTGAGAATCGCATTCTCGCCCATATTGTGTCTACCACCCTGGTTCCACAAAAGGGCTCTCTAAGCAATATCTCTAATAGAGATATCTTTGTTCTCTACTGTCTTCTGAAAAAGCTCCCTATAAATTGGGCTTTGTGGTTTCACGAGTATATGATTGAAAGCGTTGAAGACAATAACCCCCCTGCCTGCTTACCCTATGGATTGCTTATTTCTTGTATTATAGTCGACTCTCTTGTGGATCTCTCTAAGTACAGGCCTGCATTGATTGATGCTACTTATGATACTCGTACCTTCTCAAGCATGGGGTATGTTCTTGTCAATGATAAATGGTACAAGAAGGAGTCTGTCCAATCCAGGGCTGATACACCCCGGTCTACTAGGATCTCAGCCGACTCTGTTGCGCTACTCCTTAAAGAGGCAGAGTACATTAAGGTAAGGCTAGATGGACTGGAATCTCATATGCAGGTTTTACAGGATACCCTTGGAAGGGTGCTACAACTGCACAAGGACTCTAGCACTAATGTTGGAAAGCTTCTTCTTGAGGTGGGAGGACTTAAGAAGGATGCCATTTGCTCAGTCAACACAATTCTCAAGGAAGTCAACTCCATCAAAACTGGAGTTGACTCTTCCCACAATGAGTTGGATGTATCAATGCATACCTCTTACTCCACCTTTTCTAAGACTGTTGAGCACTCTCTTAACACCTTCTGCAGGAATGTGCTCAACACTCTGAAGTATTTCCTTGGTGATCATTAAGGCAGTGGCCTTTTTCCCTTTCGTTTAAGTCAGTTAGTTTGTGGAGATATATCTCCTTATCTTTTGGACTATATTTCTGAGGCTTCTGACCCTATACTCTTTGAGAAAATCTATACACAACATACAGAAAGGGGGAGCACACAGATAGGGGGACCACACAAGTGTCTGTTAGTCCAAGATACATCGAATAGGGAAGTCAAATTAACTCACATTAGTTATATTTGTCTTTATCAAAAAGGGGGAGATTGTTAACTTGTTATATTCTAAATAATGACAACTCACAGGAATAAATTAAGCAGATTGGAAATCATGAAGACACTATGGAAAACAACACAAAGAAGAAACTCAAGAAAACCAAAATCCTAGTCAAGATTCGTAAAGCAACGCATGGAAGGCACGAGATCTCAAGTCAAGTAGTACAAACAGTTGAAGAAGGAAAGAGGATATCTGCAAATCCATTAGCCAAGATTCATGGAAGGGATTGAAGATCAACCAAGATTCATGGAGATCATCTAACAAAGGAAGGAATTGATTTAATCATGCACATATCTAATATGGACATGATTCAGCAAATCAATTAAAATAAATCAAGGAATCATATTAAGGATCCTTGATTTACAACTCCCTTTGGTTTCTGAAATAGAGCAACACCATCTACATCTATATAAACCTTTCTTAGCCTTAGGTGTGAAGCACACAACTTCACTTGAGCTTATAGTGCAATCTTCTTTTATCTTTCATAAATTTTTGTAATCACGTGAGTTATTAAATTTAAAAGAAAAGAGAAAGAAAGATTCTGAGTGTAGGTTTATAAGTAGAGTAAGTGTCAAGGTAGAACATCTGATTTGCATATCAGACAAGATCAATTTACTGAAACCCTGTACATTTGAAGTTCACTTCAAAGCTCTAAAGGAAACCCTTGAAACCCAAGGGAACTGGACGTAGGCATCACATCGGTGTTTCAAACCAGTATAAAAACTCTTTGTGTTTTTACTTACTGCAAATTATTATGACTATTTATTTATTCTACTAACGTGCAGGTGAGTCGATTGGTCATTACAGGAAGTCGACTGAAGGAAATTTTAATTCTCCCCCCCTCTTGACTTTCAGAAAACACCATGTTTTTCCACTCAATTGTGAAAGGAAGGAGAAAATTCTTAAAAATCCATAGACTTAAAGTTGATGATCATTGGATAGAAGGAGATTATGGAGCATATTCCCAGACTCAGAAATGCTTCAGATAATGAAATGTTATTGGCTTTTTCCTCTCTAGAAAAAGTCAAGAAGGTTGTTTTTGACATCAATCCTAATAGTGCAGCCGGCCCCGATGGTTTTAGTGGCTTATTTTTTCATAAAGCTTTGGAAATTGTGGGTACAAATGTGTTTGAGCTTGTCAAGGTTGTCCTCAATGGACAACAGATTCCTAAATACTTTACTAACACTTGTCTAGTTCTTCTTACTAAAGTTGATTTTTCTCAAACATTTTCTGAGTTTAGACCTATCAGTCTTAGCAATGTTACTTAAAATTTTATTTCCAAAGTTCTAAATAATAGACTTTATAGTATTAATCCTAGAATTATTTCTAATAATCAAAGCAGTTTTGTGCAGGGTAGGTCGATTGGAGAGAATGTTCTTCTATCGCAGGAAATCATCCATGAGATCAAACATCCCATTAAAGGAGGCAATGCTGTGTTCAAGATTGACATGAAAAAAAGCATATGACAGGATGTCTTGGTATTTCTTATGTGTTGTGATGAGGAATATTAGATTCGAGGAAGCCTAGATGCATATTATATGAAATCTGTTGTCTAACATGTGTTATACTGTTGTTATTAATGGAAAGAGACGTGGCTTCTTCAAATCACACAGAGGGTTCAAGCAAGGAGATACTATATCCCCTTCTCTGTTTCTAATTGCTGCTGAAGTTCTTACTAGGATGCTTAATAACTTATTTACTAACACAAATTTCAGAAGTTTTTTTTATGTTACCAAATGGACCTAAGATCAATCACCTTTCATATGCTGATGATTTAATTATCTTTTGTGCAGGTAAGACTGAAACATTGAAGTTGATCATGGTATGTATGGAGAAATATGAGTTGAATTCGGGTCAACACATCAATAAAGCTAAAAGTTGTTTTTTGATGAACGATAAAACTTCTACAAAAAGAGTCAAGATTGTTGCTAAGATCCTACAGGTTAGGAGAGACATATTTCCTATAAGCTATCTTGGTTGTCCGTTAACTACAAGTCATAAGAAGATTCAATATTTTGTGGATAGTGCAATCAAAATTCTTAATAAACTTAGCTCCTGGAACTGTAATAAACTTTCTATGGTAGGAAAGATTACTTTGATCAAGTGTGTTCTTTGTGCCATGCCTGTGTATCTTTTATCCATTGGCCAACCTCCAAAAGAATTTTTTAAATAGATTGAGAGAATATTGGCCAACTTCCTATGGGGTAATAAGGATGGAAAAAATAAATATCATTGGGTCAAATGACCTAGTTTATGTATCCCTACTCTTGAAGGAGGCATATGTATTAGACCTTTACAAGAGATTGCTGGTAGCTTTGCAACAAAGATTTGGTGGAATTTTAGGACAAAACAATCTTTATGGTCTGAATTTTTGAAGGCCAAATATTCTAGCAGAATTTATCCAGTCACTAGAAAATGGAGTTATATTCATTCCCATAACTGGAGAAGGATGATGAAAATCAGAGACAAGGTGGAACCTCACATTTTATGGAAGATCAATACTGGAAATTCTATTTTTTGGTGGGATAACTGGACGAGACTTGGTAAGTTGGCTCAATTTTTGGAGGCATCTACCTCCGTAAGAGGTCCGGTTTCTTCTTTCATTGAGAATGACAAGTGGAATATCAACAAGCTTCTTACTGTTCTATCACTTGGATTGGTTTCTCATGTTCTTAGAATTTCTATTAACTCCCCTAATCTACTTGACCAACCTATTTGGACAGCGAATGAAGATGGGAAATTTAGTTGTAAATCTGCCTGGAACAATATTAGGGAAGTTCATAATAATTCCTTATTTAGCAAGATGTTATGGCACAAACAAATTCCGTTTAAAATTGCTTTCTTTCTCTCGAGAGTTTTCAAAAGAAAGGTTGCTGTAGACTTGAATGTGGGGAGATTTGGTTAAATTTTCCTTCAATATGTTCCTGTTGTTCTACAAATCACAAACAATAAATTGAAGATCATTTATTTTGGCACAACATGATTAGCAAGAAAATCTGGCAACATTTTAGCCAATTTTTTGGTGTTAGATTTACTAGTATCAATCTGAGGCAACACATCATATCTTGTTGGATGGTTCAAGGAGAAAATACAATTCATGACATGGTGGTAGAAGTCTTACCTAGTTTGATTGTCTGGAATGTATGGAAGGCAAGATGCAAGAGTAGATTTGAGGATGCCATGATGTCTTCTAGCAGGATTATTATATTGATCAATCATCAAATCAATATGGTCATCCACAAAAAGTTTAGTAAGATTCCACCTTTCTTGAATTGTGAGCTTCTATATCATATCATTTCAACTGCTAAACAACAAATTTCCACAATTTTTGTCAAATGGACCTTTCCCATAAATGGTTTTGTGAAGCTTAATACCGATGGTTGTTCAAAAGGAAATCCAGGTCCATGTGGGGGAGGTGGTGTTATCAGAGATGGTAAAGGAAATCTTATAGCTTCTTTTTGGGGTTTTTGGGCATCAACACTAAGAATTTTGCTGAAACTCTTGCTTTGATAATTGGAGTTGAATGGTGTTGTAGCAATGGTATCAGAAAACTCGAAGTCGAATGTGACTCTAAACTATTAGTCGAATGGATTTTACAATATCTCCCCCTTGGGAACATTCGTCCTTGAATGAAACTCAAACTAGCACGAAAAATGTAAGAGACAAACTAACAACCCAATCATCAATGCAACTTCATTGAAAAACACATAACCAAGGAGGAACCTCGACTTCACGCTAAGACATATTGAAAATAGGTATAATACATAAACATGATCCTTAACTTGGCTTTAGCGGACAACTATGCCCTCCAACTTTGAGTGTGCACAAGTAGACACTTAAACTTGTATGAAATTGAACAAGTAGACACACATGTCCTACATGGCATAATACACGTACGACGCCACATATGACACAAAATTATCATGTAGGGTGCCATGTAGGATGAATGTATCCATTTGTTCAATTCTATACAAGTCTAAGTGTGTACTTGTGCATACCCAAAGTTAAAGGTCATAGTTGTTAGTTGACATCAAGTTAAAGGTCATGTTTATGTATTATGGCTTCAAAATATCATAAAAAAGATAGGAAATAGACCTAGCAGCCCAACATCAATCCAATCATATAATTCACATATCCAAGGAGGAAGCTTCAACTCCAAGCTAAAAGACTTTTTAAAACATCTTTTCATAAGATAAACATGTAAGATCATACTCGAATGCACATACACATGAAGCAATCAATTAAACTAAATCGTATTTTTGAAAAATCAAATTTTTTATGAGAATGCATACATGAGGAAACATGAGAACGACTAAGACACAAGATTCCTAAAGAATGAACCATGAGGGCTAAGGCCTCAAGCTAGATTCTAAGATAGAAGGAAAGAGATAAGGATACTAAGAAGTCACATTGCCTCTAAGCTTTCACTTATCAAACCATAAGAAGGAACTCTTCCAAAACCAACACAGTTCTACTCACGTACCAACCATGAAGAACACTATCTCCCCCTTGGGAGCAAGCCCCACTAGTCTTTTCAAATCCATCTCCCTCAATCCCAAACATAACACCAAAGTCTTAAAAACCACTACACCGTTGATACAAGTAAACACTTCAGAAGTTTCCACAAGGACTACAACCTTCCTATTGGCTTGAGTCGTCATGGCTTGGGCTGACACTTTAAAAGTATCTTTAAACTCCACATTAGTCACTTGTTTGGCCAAAGGGTTGGCCAAAACTTGAGGATCTTCTTGAGCCATATTCTCACCTGTATTCCTTTTAATATATGCTCTTTGAGGGGCCATATCCTTAAAATCATCGGATAAGGATTAGGAGAGGGAAATATATAGAGTTACACTATATTGCATGACTTTAGAATAATGAAAGAAGTAGATTTTACTAGACATCTTATAGTCTATTATTCATATAGTAGGCGCACCTCACTCATGAACAAGACTCTAGTCGATGTGGCTTATGAGACTACCTAGGTCCTTTCTAAACCTTGTGCTCTAAATACAAAGGTTTTCATGACCCCAAAGTACACCCTAGGCGTATCATGACATATATAACCTCGAGAGGCCCTAGACAAGCCTAAGGTATACATCATACAAGATAATAGAAATACATATTTCAATGAACAATCTTATATCAATACAGAGTTTGAAAAAAGTGGAAGTCTACTACATAAGTCTCAATAAGCCATCTACTACATCAATAGAAGTTATTGGGACATAACCCATACATCACATACAATGCTTGAAAATTGAAGAAAATAGAAAGCAGTAAAAGTTTCTCAGTCCTCGGAATATGAGGACACACCAATCTACAAAATCCTAAAAGGATCAACTATCCACGAGTATGAAAGGTAGGAGTGTCATACCCAACATTAGTGAACCAATGTAGGCACAAGTATGCATTACTACATGGAATGCACTAAGTATATTAACAATGCATACAAGTTTTTGAAATCATGCTAAAAAGGACTTTACGTGACATGCAATAACCAAGCTAAATCATACGATAAAGAGTTAGGAAATATATATCAGAATCATGGCCAATGCAAGCTAAACATCTTTAAAACACTTGTAACATACTTTAGAAAGTAACCTTAGTTTATTATTGTGAGAAGTGTACCATACAACCGACATAGACCATGCGATATATAATATGGAATCAAATGTCTCTCCCACACCAAAAAGAGATGTCCTTACTTTCCAAGGTAAGAAACATACATTTGAGCTAAAGTTGATCCACTATATAATGTATATTTAAGACAACCCTATGGTGCCGCGTAGTTATGGGATAGGGAGAGTGCTACTAGAAACTTGATCTTCTAACAAGAGACCTTCAATCCCAATATCCTCTTGGTGCTAAGTATAAATCCCACAAAATAGTCATTAGTCATATTCATCTTATTGTCCATGGAAAGGTATGATTAATCAACAAATCCAAACTAGAGTTCATTTAGAATAGCTTCTAAATCATGACTCAACTTAGGTGAGAAAACCTTTCAACCCTAATGATCCTTTTTGTGAGAAAACCTTTCACAACAACTACAACATTGATACTTTACTCTCAAAGCATCCTCAAATCATTTACACCAAATTCATGAAAGAACATGCATGTATTCATAAATTCATCTTTCATAGTTCGTAACCTTAATCATGTGTTAATTATCTAAAATTCATGGATCATGCATGGGTACATATAAATTTTAACTCAAAAATATGTAATTTCTTCAATTCATACATAAACATATATAAAACAATCAATTAGATCATAATTTAAAAGAATCGATGAAGATTGAAGAAAACCATAACTTGAGTTGAGAATCTGTCTTTACAAAATTGAAGATTTTAGGAACCCTATGTAGGAAAGGACTCCATAGATGAATACTGACATACCTTGGAGTTCAAATTCCAATTGCTATGGTGAGTTTGAGGTCTTGGTGCTTGAAACCCTAGATAGCTCTTCCCTGAGTTCAGGGAATTTGAAGGGGATGAACTTGGAGGGAATTTAGGAGTTAAGGGGAATGATTTAGAATGAATAGTTTTAGGGCCTAAAAGACTTATATAGGGCTTAGTATTTGGACAAAAATGACCTAGTTTAGACATTAATAAATTAGGGAAAAGACTCAAAAGCCCTTTAAAATTAACTACTTGATTCTTCTATAGTTTGGACCTACTTTCTATGGACGGTCTTGGTCAAATGTAGAAATGTTCAGAGTTCCCTTAATTTGAAAAACTTTTGACAGACACAGTCTACTGCTCGTATGTCTTTCTACGGATTGTAGACACCAACCTTAGAAACCAACTTGACCCCTTAAAATTTTACTAACTCTGGAACCTACCTAAGAGACCTATCTACAACTTGTGCTATGATTGACGGGCCGTCCTACTCAACCGTAAAAAGAAGTACTGGGACTTTATTTCCCATTTCGTACGGTTGAAATTTATGGCCCGTAGACGCTTCTATGGTCTGAAGATGGAACCTATGGACACATCCTGCAGTCCAAAATTCCCTTTTCTTCCTTAACCAAAATCTGAGGTGTTACACCCCAATTTTGGAAAACAAATAAATTGCCAGGTATTACATTAACAACAACTAAAAACCATGTTCGTCCTTGAACATAAAGTAAAATAAAGTACCTGAAGCATCGACAATTTGAGGATATCTGGCACACATTATTTGACTTTGACTCTCAAGTAGCCTCCCCGAACAAAAAGTACTTCCCTTTCATTTCAAAATAATCAATCCCCATTGTTCTTAACTTACGAACCTGCCTATCCAAAATAGCTATAAGCTCCTCCTCAAATGTCAAGTATAGTTCCAATATCATAGAATTAAGTGAAATCACATGGGACTCATTTGGTATATACTTCCAAAGAATGGAGACATGGAAAATGTGATGAAAGCAAACAAGCTTGGTGGTAAGGCTAATTTATAGGCCACCTCTCCAATCTGCTCCAATATCTTATACGGACCAATGAACCTAGGGATAATTTTCCCTTCTTCAAAAACCTGATCACATACTTCATTAGTCATGCTATAACACCTCAGAAATTAGAAGTTGAGTTGGAAAGAAAAAAGGGTCAGTTTTTGGCGCTGATGCAGAGTCTACGAGTCTAACCTACAGACTGTAATAAGTCCTATAGGTTGTAGGAAGGATTTCATAACACTGGTTTTCAGTTTTTAGATATATACAGTGTCGGATGTTTGACCTACAAGTGAAAAGCACGAGCCACAGGGCGTTCTACACATCATAGAAGGGTTTATAGGAGTGATCCATACTTGGTGAAATGTTGGACTTGGACTCGGGCTCTATGGATTGGCGTATGAGCCGTAGAAAAGACTATGACTCATAGAAAGGTCTAATCGAGGTT
>JAJOOO010012279.1:0-20105 GCA_029582685.1 Solanum piurae | reverse complement strand
CATTTACACATAAAAATTGCAAGTTGTAGTTTTAATATGTATGCAATTTTATAAATTGTTCAAATACAAATAATTAGAAACCACACAAATATTGCCCTCTTAATTAGTTAATGTTCAACAACTCACATTTCAAATATTGTATTAATTTGTATTGGATTTATGTAGTAACAAACAACTTTCTCTAAATAATTTGTAAGCTAATTTATTTAAATTAATTTACTAATACAAATATAAAACATAAAATCAAGAAAATAATTAAAATGATTTGAGGGATATTTTTGTCTAGACTTATCCCATGGGTATTATATCCAATGTATTACTAATACCTCCAAATGGAAGGTATTAGTAATACACCCTATAATACCATTAGGAGGTATAACTAACCCATGGATTAGTTATACATAGGCTCAAATTCCTATCAAATATAGTACTAAATAATACCATACATAATACATTGATTATTTATTTTAATGCGGCATACCAAACGACCCCTAAATATTATAGTATTACTATCCCACCAAAAAGTTATTTTTTAACAAATAAAATTTAAAATATTTTTCTTACCACACACCATCTCCTCCCCCGACAATCAGACCCCCCTCCCCCATTCCTAAAAAAATGATATTATTTTATTTTTAAAAAAAAAGGATAAAATTCTACCCCACCCCATCTAACCCTCCACTCCTAATTTATTTTTATTTTTATTTTTTTCTATATTTTTCTCGTTTTGTATTAGATGTGTACATATATTTTTAGAAAAAATATTTTTTCTACTAGCGTCCCAAATATAAAAAAATTATTTTAAAAAAGTTTTGCGGCAAGTAAAAAATACTTTTCTAAAAAAATTGGAAGCGGAGGGTTATGTGGAGTGGAGTAGATTTTTTTTATATAAATTTTTTTTAAAAATAATATCAAAATTATTATTGAAGAGACTAGGGAGGGGTGGGAGGGGGAGATGAAGTAAGAACTTTTTTTAAAAAAATTATAAAAGATTTTTTTTAAAATAAAAAACTAAAAAATTGGGGTGGGAGAGTACGGTGAGAGGAAGTGGTGGAGTGGGATAAAATATATTTTATATTTTATTCTGTAATTTTTTGGGGGAATAATAATACTTTAATCTTTAACTTTAACAAAAATTAATAATTTTTTTAATTATTGTCAAGGTGGAATGTTTTGTCCATGTGGAGTGTGCCAATTTTTTTAAATAAAAAAGAGAGTGTATTACACACACCATGACAAGAGTGTAATAAAAGAGAGATGTATGTTTTTCAAACTAATAAGTGATAGTTTATGTATGAATTTCATACTTTCAATAGTTTAGATATGAAACTAAAAAAAAATCAATAGTTTAGATGTCTTTTTAAACCTTATCTCTTTAATTTATCCATTATCACTTTTAAAAATAGACTAATATCTATCTCCTGTGAAAGTCGGAAAAGTGAATCTCATGAAGAGGTCGAAATACACAAAAAAAAAAAATTGAAAAAATCGACCTCATGAGGTCGGTTTATCTGAATAAACAAAAATATAAAAATGTTAACTAACCTCAAGAGGTCAGAAATCACTCAGAAAAATGAATTAAAGATACCAACTAATTAAGGTCGGTAATTGATTACAAAATCATTTAAGTCATTCGGCCTTCATAGGTCGGTATGATTAATTTAAAATGTAAATACAAAATTTAAAAATACCAAAGCTCAAAAGATTGGTATATATATAATAATTTTATTTCTTAAAAAATTAAACTGATCTAAGGAGGTCGATATTTTGGTCAAAGTTAGTCAAGGAGACCTTTATACTTGAGTTTGATTGTCATTTAGGCTTTGTTATACCCCATTGTAACTCACGTCAAATAGTGTACATGGTGATTTCTAAATTAATTAATCTAAGGAGTCGCCACCTAATTATTTTTAAGATAAATTAGGACACCTATATATTAAACAAAGATTTGTTAAAATTAAACTCCAATTTAAAGGTCTACTAACTTATGTGATTCTAGGTAAGGTTCTAAATTACACTAAAGGGAAGGTGTAAAGCATCCTTTAAGATCTGTTAAAAATAGTTAACCGGTCAAACTTTAGTTAATTAATTTTAAGAGAAATGAGTGCTAAAAGATTAAATAAAGGTCATTGAAATTAGTTGAATAACATTTGTTAAGTTTTGAAATCGATAGCACATTTTAAACTTAAAAGAGTTCTTTTGGATTTAAATAGAACAAAAACTTAAAAATAATCATTTCCATAAAACAACTTTACTGGTCTCCAAAATGTATGGCTTAACAAAATCTGATTTGTGCTTATGGAAACGTGCGCATTTGAAGACATTTTAAAATCAACTTCAACTTGAACAAATACTGATTCATTTTAAAAGCCTTTCGGAAATAAGAGCTACTATTATAAGGATAAGTAACTAGGGACTTTGAATTAAGGGTGACAAGAAGGTGTCAATAAAATGACGGTGACATAAGTCTTAATTATTGAGTGTAGATGACAACTATGTAATTAAGGATTGTAAGAATTGCCCTCAAGATTTAAAGTTGACAGTTTGGACCATTGTATTAAATGAGGGGTAAAAGGGTAAATGACTAAAATCTAATTTAACCAATTTTGGTGGGAATCAAAACTGGAGGGAATTAAGGATTAAGGATTGTGGGAGTTGCCCTCAAGTTTTAAAGTTGACAGTTTGATCTATTGTATTAAATGAGGGGTAAAAGGGTAAATGACTAAAACCTAATTTAACCAATTTTGGTCAGAACCAAAACTGACCAAAATTGGAGCGAAGAAAGCGAACCGAACCAAAAGGGGAAATAAAAGCTTTTTTTTCAATAATTTGCATTTGCGATTCCAACAGAAGGTTTTATATATTGCAACAGTTGACTATTGGAACAAATGATAATCTTACGTTGCAGCAGAAAAGTTAATTTAATCGCAACAAAATAGTCCTATGTTGCAACATATAACTTACACAAGTCACAATATATAACTTACACATGTTGAAACATATGATTTATGTGTCGCAAAAAAATAGTCATATGTCGCAACATATGACTTACACGTTTTATTACAATATGTGATTTATGTGTCACAACAGAATAGCTATGTGTAGCAACATATAACATACATATATATTAGTACTAATTGTTTTTTTAATTAATTTCTTCATAGTACTAATTGTTTTTTGAATTAATTTCTTCATTAGTACTAATTGTTTTTTGAATGAATTTCTTCAGGTACAATTTGTAATTTCTAATATTTTTCGTATGTATTCATGCTTTTATCAATGTATTCTACCTTTTAAATGTGTTATTTCTTTTGTAATTTGATTTTTTTAATCATAACGATTCAAATGCATTGAGAATGATTAATCAAGCAGCAGACGGAGGTCACATTGGTGCATCATATGTGCTTGCCATAATTTCTATCTTTAAGGGCGATGAATCCATGAGAGAAGGTTTTTGATATTAATCCAATTAAATTGTGATCTAATATAACATGTCTAAGTACAAAATTATGGTCTAATACAATAACCTTCAATAATTTTATCAATTATTTTTATAAATACTATCATACCACTAGTTCATCATACAATGACTAAGTAATTCCATATGATAGTTATATAACACTCTTGTAAATCGTTGTTCAAAGTGTTATAACATATTTTTATTATGTAATTATGCTCCAAAGTACTAAAATATGGTTCAATTTGACATTTTTCATTGCTAAATTATTTAATTTATTGATTAACACATCCATCAAATGTCATATGTAGCAACATATGTACGTTCTGTTGGATAATATGTTGAATTTTGCAACGAAAATTGCAACATATACGTCATATGTGACAATATATTTATATCCTAAAATGTGGTTTTTGGTATTAATCTAATTCAGTTGTGACCTAATACAACATTTAACACTAATATATAGTCCTACAATATGTCTAAGTACAAAATTATGGTATAATACAACAACCTTCATCAATTCTATCAATTAGTTTTACAAATACTATCATACCACTAGTTCATCATATAATGACTAAGTAATTTCATATGATAGTTATATAACACCCTTGTAAATCGTTGTTCGAAGTATTATAACATCTTTTTATTGCGTAATTATGGTCTAAAGTACTAAAATATGCTTCATTTTGACATTTTTCATTGCTAAATTGCTTAATTTATCGATTAACTCATACATCAAATGTCATATGTAGCAACATATGTACATTCTGTTGGAAAATATATTGAATTTTACAACAGAAATTGCAACAGATACTATATATGTGGCAGCATATGTATATTCTAAAATATGATTTTTTTTATTAATTCAATTAAATTGTGACCTAATACAATATTTAACACTAATATATAGTTCTAAAACATGTCTAAATATAAAATTATGGTCTTATACAACAATCTTCATCAATTCTATCAAATATTTTTACAAATACTATTATACCACTAGTTCATCATACAATAACTAAGTAATTTCATATGATAGTTATATAACACACTTGTAAATCGTCGTTTGAAGTGTTACAACATCTTTTTATTGCGTAATTATGGTCCAAAGTACTAAAATATAGTCCAATTTGACACTTTTCATTGTTAAATTGCTTAATTTATCGATTAACCCATCCATCAAATGTCATATGTGGCAACATATGTACGTTCTATTGGTAATATGTTAAATTTTGCAACAGATACGTCAAATGTGGAAACATATGTATATCCTAAAATATGGTCTTTGATATTAATTCAATTAAATTGTGACCTAATACAACATTTAACACTAATATATAGTCCTACAACATGTCTAAGTACAAAATTATGGTCTAATATAATAATATTTATCAATTTTATCAATTATTTTTACAAATACTATCATACCACTAGTTCATCATACAATGACTAAGTAATTTCAGATGATAGTTATATTACACCCTTGTAAATCGTTGTTCGAACTGTTATAGCATCTTTTTATTGCGTAATTATGATCCACAATACTAAAATATGGTCCAAATTGATAGTTTTCATTGCCAAATTACTTAATTTATCGATTAACCCATGCATCAAATGTCATATGTGGCAACATATGTACGTTCTATTGGATAATATATTGAATTTTGCAATATAAATTGCAACAGATATGTCATATATGACAACATATGTATATTCTAAAGTGTGGTTTTTGATATTAATTAAATTAAATTGTGATCTAATACAACATTTAACACTAATATATAGTCCTACAATATGTCTAAGTACAAAATTATGGTCTAATACAACAATTTACATCAATTCTATCAATTATTTTTACAAATACTATCATACCACTAGTTCATCATACAATGACTAAGTAATTTCATATGATAGTTATATAACACCCTTATAAATCATTGTTCGAAGTGTTATAGCATCTTTTTATTATGTAATTATGATCCAAAGTACTAAAATATGGTCCAATTTGACATTTTTCATTACTAAATTGCTTAATTTATCGATTAACCCATTCATCATATGTCATATGTGGCAACATATATACATTTTTTTGGATAAAACACGTAAGTACTTTATAAAAGTCATAGGCCCAACCTCTAAAACTGGCCCAATCGGCCCATTATTTCATCTCTAGAAGGGATATATATAAATTAGAGTTTTCATTTTCATTTCAAGAATAGGATTTTCATTTTCTTTCTCACCGTTTTGATTTCTCCACTTTGCTTTCTCTCTCTTCTCTCTCTTCGCTTGGATTTCGAATCTCTGGAGTGCATGGGATATAATGATGTTATTTATTTCATCAGTCTTTTCTGTTCTTTGTTTTTTAACACGCAACTAATTGCTTGGGGATTGGTTAAACCAAATCAATAAATAAACATAGTTTTGCACATTAGTTCCAATATTTTTACTTGTTCTTAACATAATATAACACCCATGTGTTTTTACATATGAGTCAAATGTTGCAACATCTGAGGCATATGTTGCTACAGATGATCCAAACACTACATATAAGTCAAATGTGGCAACATTTGAGGCATATAATGCTACAAAAGACCCATGTGTTGCTACATATGAGTCAAATATTGCAACATTTGAAGCATATGTTGCTACATATGATCATCTGTTGTTATATATGAGTCAAATATTGCTACATATGACTTATTTGCTGCAACAGATCACCTTTATGTAGCAGAATTTGACCATGTAGTGGATATATAGAGTTAAAAGGGAATTGGTTGAAGCAACATAACATATAACATCACAGATAAAATAAAACATTGTCACTAATTACAAACACATTGTCACTAATTACAAACACATTGTCAAGGCTCTAAGTTCTTATCTGCTATCCCAGCAATCCAATTCCATTGCAACTGACCAACTGTATTGTCACACAACAAGGTGTTGGGAGGTTGAATTGGTGTGTTGGTAATCAAATACTCAATAAATGCAAGCAAATATGACCCGCACGCGGCACTAGTGATATTTTAACCATGAGTTTCAATCGACCTTCAAATTCCCATGGTTCATTGAGGAGCTTATCTGACAAATGCTTCATTATTCAACTTTGCTTCAATAAGATTGACAGCTGTATGAATGTCAAAAACGCATCATGTTCCATACACATTAGGTTGCAATCATAAACATTCATGCGACCCTCGTGCAAGAGGATCTCAAAAGTCACAAAATGAGTATTGTTCATGTTCATGACTGTCAGAATTCTTTTTGCATCAATCCAATCGATACCTCTAAGATATGGTCTAATTTCCTTGACATAGTCAATCATATCGCCATTCCATACAAACTCATAAGTAACTGTGTAAAGCTTTTGCCACCAACTCTTGTTGCCTCCTCATTGATACTATCATACCTTTGTTTGAAGTTGGTATAGAAGTTGAGATCCATGATTCTATCCGTAGAATCATATTGCTCAGGGTATCTCAACTGCCTCTCTCGCATGAGGCTAAGAATTTCATCAATATACTAAAATAATAATTAATATTAAAGAGTAAAGAAGAGTAATGATTGAAAAGATAAAGCAAACAAACATTATAAATTGAAGGTTAGTAGAGAAAAATTACCCAGTCTTCCCACCAAATGGTTGTACTACCTTTTTTTTTCTTTTTTTATTTCGATAGTATAATGTTGCAACATATGACAATTCAAAGTGACATATGTTGCCACATAATGCATATAATTATGTGATTTTTTTTACAACAAAGGTTATATATGTTGCCACATATGACCTTCCTGTTGGAGAACATGCATATAATTATGTGATTTTTTTTACAATAAAGGTTTTATATGTTCCAATAAAATAAAAATAAAAATAATCATTAATATTATCAGCAAAAATGAACACTTCACCAATGGTAGTAAGTAGTAACCATAACATTTTTATCTGGACACGACTAATAAAATATTCATGTTGCTGCTAACATCCATTGCATCGTAGATGAGGAAGCAACACTAGAAAAAGATTGAGTTGTTGCCACAGATGAAGCTCCTTGTGACATTTTATCTACAAGGTAAATTAAATAATAAGGGTAAGAATTTATACTTATGTTGACACTGATGAACATTATATTGCCACAATTGTACCTTCTGTTGACACAAATGAATCTTCTGTTACTACAGAAGATTATTTTGTTGCTCTAACACATAGGTGACATGTTTCAACATATGATAACTATGTTGGAATATGTACCAACATATCACTAATATATTACAACATACGACACAAGATGAACAAAATGTTGGACAACTGAACAAAACTAAATTTCTACAATCATATGAACAAAATGGTCACAAAAAGAAGAACAAAAGCAACAAAAATGACTCTTCACTGAACAACAACAAAAATGACTCTTCACATATACATTTCCTAAAAATTAGGATTTTTTTTGGGTTTGTCGATTTTCTTTCCAAAACAAAAATAATAGGTGCCATTACACTATTATTCAATTTTCACATCTATAGAACGATTTTTTGTTCATTAACCCAAGAAAAGAACTTAGTATCAAGAGTTTCTTCGAAATTGTAAAATCTTTCAAAAAAAATGACTTACCCATTTTAAGTCGAACACGATCTTCAGTTCAGAAAGAGGAGAGAGTCGCGGTCGAAGATGAGGAGGATAATAAAATAATGGGGAGAATATTTAATTTGATAGTCAGATTTTCGAATTTTCTAAGGAAGAAGAAGAGAAGATAGGAGAACGTTGGGAGAAGAAGAAGAGAAACTTCTATTTTTTATTTTTTTTAAAAATGGTTTGGATAAAATTATAAAAATTGAAAAATAAAGTTTTTTTTATATTTTATAAAAGATTAGAAAGTTTTGAAAATGTTAATTTGGTCCCAAATTTACTTAATTACATTTTAAAGTTGATTTGACTATTTCTTGATCAAAGTGTCACCAAAAACAAAACTCAAACTTAATTGACACATTTCATTTAATTTTCTCAAGTAACTAATTAGTAGTAAGGTTAAGCTATTAGATAGTTAAGCTAAAATTAATTCATCCTCCCATACTAAAAGAGTGAAAATAAAATCAAACACATACAAAACACAACGAGTTATAAAGAAAAAGGAAGTGAAAGTTGTCGTTTGAGACCCCAAGCAAATTTGCTTGTTTCTCTGGCTCTCCGGTACCTACTAAGACTTTGTGATGCGATTCTATGCATATGTATGATGATAACTTCGAGTCTCATGAGACTCCAAAGTTGGTAGAGTTTCGAATCAAGACTCCATTTATTACTCTCAATGTGTTCATGCAAATAAAGAGAGAGTAAGGAAATTAGTGAGACGATTCAACTTTAAACGATAATGAATAAATCAAATATAGAGCTAAGAAAAATTATACAATGTATATATTATTCCAAACACAAGATATGCAAGCGTAAAATAAAATACTCATTTAGCTATTGAAGGCTTCTGAACCAACTAAAAAATAGCTAAATCATAAAATATATATATATTGAACACAAGTTAAACCTCAAATTCTTCATATTCAACTAGGAAGAAATAGTTTATAGCCTTCATGATATCAAACAGGCTTCCATGCATATCTCTAATAGAATATGAAAGAATAAAACTCATACTCATATAACGTGAACAATGAAGCTACAACCATGGCTCTTTTGACATTGATTTCTTTTTACATAGCCAACACATAATATTTTATTTTATTTTTAAAAAATAAAAATAAATTTATACACTAACAGAGAGTTAATAACATCTTTCTAAGCTTAAGACAAACTAACTAAAAATAGATTAAAACAATAACATCTATCTTAAGCTTAAGACAAACTAAAAAAGAGCTTTGAGTTTTATATAATAATTTTAACTAAAAAAAACAAAACCATAACCAACATAGTTCTTAAAAAGAGCTTTTGCCGAGAGAGGGTGTTTGGATTGGCTTAAAAGTTAGTCAAACCTACTTTTAAGTCAGTTTTTTACTTTTGAAGTGTTTGGCAAATATAAAAAATAACTTGAAATAAGTTGAGAAGTGTTTGACAAGGTCAAAAATGCCTTAAAATAAGTTTAAAATAACTTAAAATAAGTCAAAACCAAAAGTAGGTCTCCCCTACTTTTTATTTTTTGACTTAAAAGTCATTTCAATTTGACATTTTTATTTTTGACTTAAAAGCTAAATTTTTTAAGTCAATCCAAACGACCCTAAAAAAAACATAAGTTGTAAAACTTGAAACAAAAAAAATAAACTGATTTCCACATTATGAACCCAACCTAAATCAGAACAAGTCCAAATTTGTACATGTCTCAAATAAAATACAAAATATTCTCCATATAACTTTGGTCACAACTAACTGAAGCAAGAATCACTCTGGACATATAGATTTCTTAGAATATTTATGTAATCGCAATGACAAAACGAAGATAAAAGGGGGAGTATTACCTGCTATAGGGCAGTGAACGAGGGTTGTTTCAATCAAAGGTCTATATTCAAACCAACACAAACTAGAGCAAGCTTGAAATTTCGGCCAAGATCAAAAAAAGAATAAAGGCAATATTTTAGAGCAAAAACAGTGGTTAGCAGTATTATGGTGTAATGGAAAAACTTTCGTTTAAAAATGAATGCCAAGAGTGCTATGGAGGTCGAAAATCTTGGTCTTAAAAATGAGTGCAGAGGTTGATATATACAGTGAGGATTGAATTTGGGCGTGATTTCGATTGAGAAAATGGCCGTTTGAATTTCAAACCTTTGCTTAGTGAATCTCCATCAGAAATTTCAGAAATCTCCTTGGCCTTTTCTTGAATGTATCTGTCATATAGAGAGCGAAATGAGGAGAGTTTGATGAGGTTATCGAAGCTTGTAGGAAAATGGAGAGGAGACCTATGAGACCTGAAGCTTAGCCAAAAATGTAAAAGGAGAACCAGGCACTAGAGAAGCGGGAAAATGACCTAATTTGGTTCTAGGACTTTAGCATTTGTCTGATCAATGAGTTTGGGCCTGTTTTTTGGGATGCTTTTGATATAAAATTAAGCAATTTTCGCATATAGCTACCATAATTAAATTAAGTATTCTCCTTAGCTAAAGTTTTCATAATTACCGATCGTAGCTATATTTTAAGTTACTGTAGCTGTGATCATGTGTATAATTCACTTTTTTTTAAAAAAAATTTATACAAAATTGAATTCAAATTTTTTGAAAGCTAATGGTGGTAAACTCGGCTAGGAGAAGATATAAAATCCCTTAATTCACGGAATATTAGCTCCTTACACTTTCCTACCAGTTATATCTTCTTCGTATAACCCAATTGATTTCAGTTGTGTACATTTGATCCATTCTCGGCGGCAACTCACTTTTCTTTTGAGATCGTCATACATCGACTTCGATTCAAGAACAAATCAATTGATTTTATCGTTGATTATACAACAAGTACATAATACAATGAATTTCATCTCTTTTTTGTTTGATGTTTTGGAGCTTTGGTTGAATCGATTGATATTTAGGTGTTATAATTGAAGAAATTGTTTCAATTGTATTTTAATTGATCTATTAATGAGAAATATAAATCTATAATGGTATAAACTGTTTGATCGGAATTCAAATTGGAATTGATAATCGAAGCTTTGGTTGAATGTATGTTTCAATTGTTTTCTGTGGAGTTAGAGTATGTATAAATTAGTTTGTATAAAGTGATTTTGATTTGTAAAACTGTGTAAATTAGTTTTAGTTGAATTGCTACTTGAATATGTATAATTATTGATAGTTGTAGTCTATGTGGAGTTAGTGTCTGTATAAGTTAGTGTTCGTATAAATGTAGACTTTTATATCTGCAGTTGTATAATTGAGTTATTTCAGTGAGTAATTGTATAAAATAGTTGGAAGAATTTATTTGTGTTAATTATTGTATAAATTAGTTGTTATAGAGTGATTTTGATTTGTAAAATTGTATAGATTAGTTTTAGTTGAATATCTACTTGAATATGTATAATTCATTGATAGTTGTAGTTTATGTGGAGTTATTGTCTGTATAAATTAATGTTCGTATAAATGTAGACTTGATATCTGCAGTTGTATTTTGGTATACAGTCTGCAGATAACATTTGGTATTTTTGGGATTACTTTGTATAACTAATTTTGACGAATTTGAAAATCAAAAGGTGTCGTTTGTAAGAATAGTGAGTCCACTAGATACTTCAATTGGACTGTATAATTGCATATGACATATAAACTAACAAACAAATTAAGAAGACAATTGATATGAATTTTTGTTATTTGTATACATTTACTCTCGGTTTGTATTCTGTAGTAATGATTGCGTTTGTATAATAATTTCTCAATTAAGTTGTATAATTTTTCAAAATGTATTGTATAATCTGTCAAACTACTCATTTGTATATATTAGTATATATCAGTTTATATTCACGAAAAAAATTGTATAATGTATGAAACATCACACAAATAACAATATAAAACTGAATACATTAAACAAAATAATAGAGCCAACAAAATGTTGTTCCCGTCAAACTGAAATATTCAAAAAGTATTACTGCTAATACAAAATTCCAAACAAACATAAAAATAAATACAATAAAACTAAATGATTGTGATACGTTCACTACTATCAACATCAACATGACATCTCATTGGCTTGTTTGGTGCCTCACTGCCACTAATCGCCTCAGTCTCCAATTATGCATAAATCGTAAATAGTAAGACAATTATGATATATCAATATCCTAAACCACTCTTAAGTGGATGTTTTCCATTTTCCTTCTTGTTCATCAATCGAAAATCAAGACAAACCGGGCACTACGGTAAGACGTAAAAACACCCGATCCCATTCCGACCTCGATATGTGGAATCGTCTTGCACCATATGTACTGAGATTGTTCGGGAGACATGGTCCAAGCCCGATGAAAAAATAAATTTTGAGCATGCCATAATTCCACAATAGAGCTGCATATTTGCTACACATTAAATCAGGATCAAATGGACCTGCTGCTGGAATGTCATTGCCATCACTCAAGAACTCCGCATATGCTGAAATGTATACACCACAATCCCTATATACAAATACATAAAAATATAAGGTGTTTTCCAATAGTTGAATTATGAAAAAGAAGGTCCTCAAAAAAGAATAAGTGTATAATAACTTACAAGCTACCTTGAGGTTGATGAGGGATATCATTCACATAAAGGATTTCAAAAGAATCAAAATTTGTGTGCAATCTGTATTTCGGCTGAGAAAGTACATCCAATCCTTTCTTTTCATAAAATCCAGACATTGAAAGATACATGGGTATAAGTTGTGCATCTTTTTTTTATCTCATTGAGTACGTGTGAATTGTGAATGGCATCTCTGAGTGAATCATATACCATTATACAACGTTCATTGAAAGACACAACAATCAATATCAGTGTAATCTCTCCTTCACATTAACCGGAATGAATATATTATCAACAATAAACCATGGCACAACAACATGCATCATATATCCACTAATATACTCAAGAATAGTCTCTTCCTAGCTGGCCTTAGATGCGAGATCATTTGTTCTAAAATATACTTCTCAAATGTTGTGAATCAGCGTGTTAAAATAACAGTCAACATTGTTGAAGGTGTATGTGCCGCTAGGATTGTACTTTCCCTTTTTCCTCACATAGTACAATATCACATTTATGTGTTGTAGGAATTAAAATAAATAAAAAAAAGAAATTATTATACAAATGCAATGAATTTATATTGTAAAAAAAGATGGAGTAAAATTTATACCGAATCATCCGGCAGTTGTCCAGGATTAGCTAGTTTGTAGAACCAATTCTTGTTAGAAACAATGCATATACCAAAATTCATGAGCTCTATTAAGGTAGCCTTTTTCTTTTTGTATCGATCATCATCGTTTATCCTATAATTCAGTTAAAAGGTTATGCACTACTGATTTTTAATATACATAATTGTGAAATTAAATATATTATACAAATTAAACATGAGTGGTATAATTTAATTTTTATTATATATACACTTGCTTGTTTTTGTGTCTAGCAAGAAGACCTTCTCTTAACCATTTCCAGAAATTGGTATATAGCAATGTATCATGTGTTCCAATAATAGAATCAAATGGGTGCTTTTGATCAAAGATTATAGGCAACTTTGAAGAACTACCTGAAATGAGATAATAAGTAATTATGAGGACTGTATAAATCATGATTGTATATGTATAAATAAAAACAAATGTATAAAGTTGAGATTATGCCAGAAGAAGATTCAAAAGTTGTAATGTATGGCGATGTATTATATCGACCTGTACGCCTAATTTGGTGAATTGGTGTCTCATCAACCACTCTTGCCTCTGAATGTAAGACAATACTTCTTTCAGGGTTGAGTCTCGAAAGTTGTAGATCGGGGATTAGTATCGGAGATTCTGTTAGGACTCTATTGTAGCGTGCATAAACTGGAGATAACATCTGAATCGATGTGACACATATGATGTGTTCTTTAGCGTTTTGCATATTATGATCTAATTGATCAACACCACCAATAGAATCTTGTTTTTGAACATCTTCTATTTGATCAGGTACATATTCATCGTTGATAAAAACATCCTAAATCAAACCAAAATAATCAAGTATAAAAAATCTGTTTACATTAAATAATAAAAAAACAAAATACATACCACTGAATTTTTGTTAACTTCTAAATGATAATCCATGAAATCTGAATCTACTTGATATTCAGGAGGTAATTCTTGACCAACAAGCTTAAAATAATATAAACACAAACTCGTAATAAATAAAAGAGCCAATCAATTATACAAAATTATCAATATATACAGACGTATACAAAAAATATCATATAAGCGATAATCAAACTCTACAATTGTATCTTCCGATGATAACTCGTCAGTGATGGGAACCTTCAAAGGCTAACCAACAGTCTTGAATTTAATTAATTTATATAAAAATATTAAATACAAACAGAGGTATACAAAGACAACAGAAAAGTAAAAACAAACCTCTGAAATCTTTTCATCTGGTGATAACTCATCAATGATAGAAAGCTTCAAAGACTGACCAACAGGCTTAAAAAACAAACTCTTAATAAATGTGTATGCAAACAGAGACTATACATAAAAGTTCAAAGCATAAATACGTATACAAAAACATCAGTTAAGAACATAATTAAACCTCCTCTTTTTTCTGACCTAGTGACAACTCACCTGTGATGGGGACCTTCAATAAATAAGAACGTCCATAAATTAACATATGAACATATATTGTATAACAATTATACAAATAGGTGATGTGTATATATTTCAATTTGTATATAAGTAATTATGGAAATAAACAATTGAAAGTTTCACATATACGTTCAGATAATATTGAATTACCTCATTGTTCTCTAAGTTACTCATTTCATCTGGACGTTGTAGTCCGAAAAGTGAACATGGAGACTGTATAGGTGACTGTTGCATGCCCCCAATTGGAGATTTCGATGGAACTTCTAAACCAAAAACCTGAAACGAACTCTTATAAATTCAACATACAAAATTGAATTTATATAACAAATGTAATTATATGTTTGAATACAAAACCTTGGCAGTTGATTTTTTGGTGTTATTGGCATTCAACACAACATTGAAGTTGTCTTGTATCAACTTTCTTAAATCTGTAAACTATTCCTTTACCTAGAAATACATGAAGGTATGAATTTTTAAAAATGTTTAAATTAAATATACAACAATATGTGCAATAATATTATACTTACAGACAATTTGAATAAATCAAATTCAACACGCGAAATGTTGATTTGAGATGACTCGCTAGTTGATGTTGTAACACTTGTATCATTTGAGTTTTTACGTTTCACAAGTAATTGGTTGATGACTGGCTTGGTTACAACAACAAAAGGTTGCTTTGTGTGCCTCACACGTCGAGTCTTCACTGATGGAGAGATTGGGGCATTGCGTGTTTGTGGCCTTTTTATATTGTGGCCTTGACGAACTTTGGGTGGGGTCTTCTTTGATATAACCAGGATAGATTGCCTGAACCTCTTCTTGGTAGGTGAGATCCCAGAATTAGATACAACCTTTTCCTTTCCCTTATTGTTAATTGATTTTAGTGGGTCTTGAAAGTCATCATCTGAATCAGGGGATTGTATAACATCATCTGCTTCAATCTTTGAAGGTGGTATTGATAGTGAAGCTGTATCAGATTAGACATACTCCGGCGGCAAAGAAATAATTGCAATTTTCAATAGAGTTGGAGTTATGTTTTGAAAAGTAATCTGAAATGTATAACAAAATGATTGCATATATATATATGTATGTATATAATTAGTCAGTAAATACATACACTATTTATAAAGAACACATAATTTGTATATTCATAAACACTTGTAACTCAATATTTGTATATGTATAAAAATGAAAGTTCTATTGATTGTATATGTATGAATATGATAAACAATATTTGAATATAAAATAAAGAACAACACACATTAAAAATAGGCAAAAAACCATACCGGATTATTGACATCACTAAACATTCCTTTCATGAAGGACTCGATGCGGGGATAATCCTTTTTGGTGACCCAGTTGAGAATTCTAGAAATGTGGTTAGATTTCTTAACAACAATATTGTTATCTACCTTTGAACACCATTCATAAAAACCAAACTTGCATAGCAATAAAAACCCATGAATTATGTAGTACTTCCCTGATCTAGTCATCTTTTCATGTATATATTTTGTTAGCTCCTCAAACTCTTTGTTACCCTACGGATAATCCATATACATTCCAAATTCTACCAAGTCAAAGTCGATTCGCTCAATTGTTGTAGAGATTGGCTCTTCGGATAGAATGTAAGAATGTATGAAATACATAATTCCAAACTTCAATGCATCATCAGCGTTGTCACCCCATACCTTATTATTAAAACTTTGAACAAATTCTGCTTTTGATACGCTTTTTCTTTCTGGAAAATACATCTGAAGAATTCTATTTGGTTCTTTAGTGTTGAACACAAATTGTTACAGATCATCACTGCATTTAAGCCCAGAAACAATATAGAAATCCCTACGGGTGAAACGTAGAGTGGTACCATTTATGTAAATCATAATGGCATCAGTAGAACTACCTTCTACCTATCGCAACATAAAACATCTAAACATTTGTCACGACCCAGACCGTCGTGATTGGCACCCACACTAACTCTCCGGTGGGAGAACCACTACTACAACCCCAAACCAAGCAACTAAACCAAAACTAAGGCATTTAAGTACACAAAAGCAGGAAATTACTAAGGAAAGAAATAGAGTCCCCATAAACTCTAAAAAAAGTCTAACAATAATAAACTAACAATGCGGAAGTAATAACCTAGAACCTGAAAGTGAATGTACCAAAATATGTAAAGTTCAACAAGTCTAAACAAGAAGGGATGCAACCTCAACTAATGCACTAATAACTAATAGAACTGTCTAAGTTCGGAATCTGGACATAGACGAAAGGAGAACTCATGGCAGTCCGGAAGAATTGGCTCACCCTTGAATTCGAACGACGATCACTGATCTTCTAAGCGAGGTCTGTCAATAGCCGCCGGAAAATGCCCTGTACTCAACAAAAATAAGAGCAAGTGCAGTATCAGTACACAACCACAATGTACTGGTAGGATCACGCGGCTATCCCACTAAGTGTAACATACATAAGTCCATACAACAATATAATCACATGCATATATCGAACATATACAATATCATCAACATTTACGAACAACGAACAACTTCACATTTCTTAAAATACACAAGTATGAAAAGTCATTGGTCCTCTCATGAAACCCAAATCCAAACAGTTAGCATACCGAAACGTGGTACCCGATCCAATAATTATGCCAGAACGTGGCAACCGATCCCATAATTATGCCGAAACGTGTCAACCGATCCATTCAACACACCACAATCACAATCACAAGTATATCCTCAAGATCATATAATTAAGTCATCATTTCATGGTAACCATCATTCATCTATCTCATTTACAACAAGTGTGATCAATAATGCAACATTCATATACATACATATATCATAATGAAGCAAAAACAAACATACATCACACAATCATAGAATCACAACCATCACCTACCTCGAAACAAGCTTGAAACCCTAAGAAACTTGATCCTTCCGTTTCCAAATTCGTTCCGCTTGTTCTTGGTCTACAAATAATCATAATAACATGGGAATCAATAAATAATCACTAATTACATGAATTGCTAACAATTCTATGAACCCTAGATCAAACCCATGACCCCGAGTATTCAAAATAGGGTTCTTTCCACCATAGAATCTAGATCAAAACACTCCCCCATCGATAATTACCCATTCTATTACGTTTTACGGATCGAAAAATGAATTCGGGGAGTGAAAAGTTTACCTTTAGCCTCAAGAATGGTGAAAAACTGTTAGGAGTTACTTGGGGTTCGTTTCTTCGCTATGAAAATCAAAAAGTGCAAAATAAGGTCGTTTAGGGGTTTATTTACGACTTTAAGTCACGTCAAACCCGCCATAGCGGCCCTCACCCCGCTGCAGCGGACCTCACAGAGCGGCAAAACCCCCCCGCCAAGGCGGTTTGCACGATATAGTTAGCTATTTAAAGAATTCCAAAATCTCCATTTCACAACACACCTCTAACCCGCGACGCTCAAAAAAATACCCTTCATGCTAAGATCGATTCCGGGAGGTCTACTCGCTCGAATTCAATTCCGTAAAGTCGTATGGATTCCTTAATGAGTTATCTAACCACTCATGTAACCAAAATTATAAATAAATCCCTCGATCGTTACCATATTTCCCTACATCTTAAAGACTCTGATTTCATCCAAATCTGGACTAGATTGGGAAAATCCAAATACTACAAAAATGTTTTTCGGCCCCAAATTTTCCCCCGTTGGCTTCTCTATAATGACGGAACCCGGTCGTTACAATAGATACCAATTTAACCATCACTCATCCCCGAATGACCAAACTTAGGAAAAAAATAGGCTAGGGAAGGAATGCAGTAGTATCTGAATCGACGAACAATTGGGGATACTTTTCCTGCATGCCCATCTCATTTTCCCAAGTAGCTTCCTCAACTGGACGATGCTTCCATTGAAACTTCATGGACTTAATCTCTTTGGTCCTCAACATGCGCACATAACGATCAAGAATTGCAATCGGTTCCTCCTCATATTGGACGTCTTTGTCTAACACAATTGAGTCCCATTTAATGATATAATCCCCGTCACCGTCATACCTCTTCAACATAGACACATGAAATACCAGATGAACACCCAATAGATTAGGAGGCAAAGCCAATCTATACGCTACCGGTCCTACACATTCAAGAACCTCAAAGGGACCAATGTATCTACGACTTAACTTACCTTTCTTACCAAATCTCATCACCCCTTTCATGGGTGATACCTTAAGAAGAACATTTTCACCGGTTTGAAATGCCATATCTCTTACCTTATGATACGCATACTTCTTCTGTCTACTCTAGGCTGCTAAAAGCTTAGCTTGAATACTCCTCACCTTATCTTGAGCATCCTTCACTAGATTAACCCCTAAAGGTTTCACATTCCTGATATACCGTGAGTTTACGGTATTTCTAATATATTTCACTTACAAGTTGTGTGTGTCTATGGCCTTTTCGTATTGGTTTTTTTATGTGTTTTTATCATATTTTGCAGGAAAGATGTTCAGGCGCGGATTTAAAGAGACAGCTGAAAAAAGTGCAGAAAAGGGCATCTACCGATGCGATCTACGGATCGTAGGTCCATCGACGCTCCGTAGATGGTGGTCGTAGATCAGCAGCCAAGTCATGGAGGCAAATCAGGGAAATCTGACCAAGTGTGGAACCACGGTGGCCATTGACGGTCCATAGATGGATCTACGGACCGTACTGTTGATCCGTAGATGGATACTGCGAGGGTTCCAGTACCTGATTTTTGAAGATTCTAAGTGTGGAGCTACGGAGGGGGATTGACGGACCGTAGATCGATCTACGGTCCGTAATGAACATCCGTCGTTTGCTTAAGAGAATTTAGATTTTGGAAGCAGAAATATTTTCCAAGTCTTGGCTGACAGAAGGGACTCACGGACCGTAGATCCATTGATGGTCCGTGAGTCGGTCTCATGGATCGAAGACGCGTGCCTGAATAAAACTATCCTTATTTTGTTTCCCTTTTTATTTAGGACTTGTTTTCTATAAATAGAGCATGTAAATCTCATTTTTGGGTGTTAGACATTATTATTCTATTCTAATTCTTGACTTGTGAGATTAACTTGCAACTTTAGCAATTATTAATTTCCTAAGTTCGTTGTGAAGATTTTGGTGTTGAAATTCAAGTTAAAATTATGGGTTCATTATTCTTCTTACGTAAGTTCACAATTATTTCATCTAAAACCATGAATTGTGTTCATATGATTATGGGTAACTAAACTCCGCAACTAGGATTGTGGGAACCATGAGCAATTAACAAAGTATGAATAGTAAATAAACAATTCTTGAATAGTGTAGTGCATGCATTGATAATTCTTTCGTTTAGAAGTCCTTTTAGCGGTTGCAAACGTTAGAACTCACCTTGTTGCTACTTGCCGGACCAA